>CM055281.1:53277109-53325673 GCA_029237695.1 Conchocele bisecta
ACGTTTGTAGATATATAAATTGTCAAAGAAAAATCGCAAGAATGTAACGCTTTTAAATACGGTTAACAGTCATATTCTCCGTTTAAATAAACTTCACAAACGTGACCACAGTGGAAACCTCACTAAATCGATACAAATATCCGGGTTACAACGCATTGAAACAATCATTGAAATCGCACGTCGTTGCATGACGTTACAGAACGTCTCATTGATCGCAACTTAAGCCCAAGGTTTTCCCCCGCCTACTTTACAAGGAAAACCATGTTATAATTGTGCCATCGGCGAGCATAAAAAATCCTACCTTATAAATAACATTACAATGTTATGTAGTGGTCTTTTACGGAGCCCCGCAGGGAGACGTAAATTCTTTTTTATTAATTCATTCCCAGGAAATAACAATTTCGTTCCTCTGACGAAATAGCACTTCTTTTCCCTCAATTTAACAATTTGTTTCAAATTCCGAGGGAACGAATTGTTTTATTCAAGTGGAGCGAATTGTTATTTTCGTTGTTGAACGAATTGTTAATCAAAAGGGAACAATTGTTTAAATTCCCGCAGGGAACAAATTTTATATCGTGGTAACGAATTTGTTAAATCGTGGAACGAATTAAAAATTGAGGGATACGAATGTTATTTCGTGGGAACGAATTAAATTAAAAAAATCCATGTCCCCTGCGGGGCACCGAAGTCTATTGAAGTTCTTCCGGTACAGTGAAACCTTCTCTAAAAAAAACCGACACCCTGGAAGGTCCAAGTGGTCCGGTTTAGAGAGGATTTCACTGTAATTCCAATTTAAACACTGGAAACAACATGCACTGTTGGTGTATTGCAATCATGAACACTGATCCAACATCAGCGATTCTTTTTGACGAGTGAAATGGTCATAATTTAGCACCATCGATGGCGCAAGGGTTGTCGGTTTAGAGAGGTTTCTACTGTATATCGTTACTCCTAGTATGCATATAGGATAAGACATTGCATCCACAACATGGGAGTTCGAAGAATCGAACCTCGGACCTGGCTGGTAAAGGCCGTTGGTGAGCCGCCAGCTTGTTTAATACAGTGAACCTCTCTCAAACCGGTACACTAAGAAAATATATGTATATCTTTTTGAGATATTTCTTGGTAATGCCACGCAAATAATGACTGCAAGTAGTAATATAGGAGTCAAAAATGATACCAACTACGTGTCAATCAATTTCCACCCCTCTACACTACCCCACCACCCACCACCCCCGAAAAAACAAAAAATAATGGTTAACGAGGAAATTGACCCACCAACCACGAAAAATTCCCAAATGTGTGTCATAAATTACATCATGTAATCTTTCACGTCCAATTGAACATATAAAACTATAGTTCCTTAAAAAGGATTTATTTTGTCTCGTTGTCGATAAATAACATCCTTGTTTTTTCCAACGTCCAATTGAACATATAAATCCCATAGGTTATAATAAAATATTATATAACAAAATGGATTAATAAAATACACAACAATTGGAATTTTGGTAAATGCCATTTATGGAAATTTTAACGCTGTTTTCTACATAAAAATGACAAATACTCAATGTTGTACGAAAACATGAAATATCAGCGTAATTATAACGCTGGCAGATAAAAACGTTTGCATTTACAATATTAAACCGGCAATTATGTCGCCGGTATAAGGATCAAATTTGTGTAATGAAGCGACTAAATAGGATCAATTGTATCGTAAGAAAACACTACCGAAATATTATCCAAACATATTTTTATAAAACGTTTAAAATCAAAGATTCGTTGACTGATATGCGTTTCTACGATATCGCCTTAACGAAGAAATTGGAAAATTAATTAAAGAAATTGGAAATTAATTGAACAGAAAAAAAACAACAGAATTAAGAAAATGGATAATATAATACAATTGAATTGACAATTTTTAATAACTGTGGTTGAAGAACTTTACGAAGAACTACGGGGGTTTATAGGTCCTATATATAAATTCTATAAAATGAGAACACTAGGCGATATCGAATACATGAAATATCAGCGTAATTTTATTAAGCCCCGATAAAAAACGTGCAATTACAATATTATAACCGACAATTATGTCACTATACAAGAGGCAAATACAAACAATTTAAGAACGGATATGCGTATCGGATATGAAACTAAGGTGTATTATATAAAATTGTTAAAACCAAACGATTCGTTTACAATAAACATTTCTACGATATAGCTTAAAAAGAAATTGAAAATTATTATTGAACAGAACTAATTTATGTTATAATCACATCAAGCAGACGACAATGTTTCACTTAAACACGTGTTAAAACATGCAGATTATGTGTCCTACCTTACACGTATAATAAGTGTCCATTTTATAGAGAGATTACACGAATTACGTCTTCCGGGATGAAACATAAACACACGTAATATATACTACACACACGTGGGTGTGTATTACACAACCGCTATCATATTCCGGAAGTATTTCTTACATTGTGATTGGTTGACATGTTTTTTTTTTATTTTTCTAATTTAACTTTTTTAATAATTTAGAAACGTTATAACCTATAATATTAAAAAATAAAAAAAATGAACATGTTATATATAAAAAACAAAATAAAAATAAAACCGTAAATATTTGGAATTGCACAACAACGATTTAGCTTATATATTAAAATTTACAAACCATAATTTTGTCTGGGGGACGCCTCCTGGAAAAAAAATGACGCACAGTGCTTCCCGTGCATGCACTTTCCAAGGTTGCCTAGAATTTCGACACTGAATCCTAAATCAGGCCCGATAGATGGGTGTGTACTGGACGGGTCGCATATTACACCCGGCTAGCCACGAGATGGAGAAAGAGAAAGAGAAAGAACAAAGAAGGGGCTATCCGGGTGGCCCAAAAGGGTTTTGTCTGTCGTGGGTTCTAAGCCTCGTAGGACCTAAACTTTTTTTTAAATAATAATAATTGTCTTAATTAATTCTTAAGAATTATCAAAATTAATTATTAATAAATTGTTTTACTGCACCAATATAATTAATATTAATTATTTTATTAAAACCACATTTGTTGGGATAGAAATAATAATTTAAAAAATGGTTTAGCTCCAACCCGCGGCGCGAACCCACACCCTCCGTCCCCTCAATAGAGTATCTCCCTTACACCATCACGACCACGTAGCTGTTATGATAAACATTACCTAGTGTTTGAACAATTATCAATAACGACCAATTTTTCAATTACACGTGTTTTGAACCATGGCATAAAATTGATAGCCAAGGTAAACAGAGCCGGAGTTGTATCAATTACACAGATAACGGTGTGTACTTGTAATCCTTCGACTGAATTGTAATTCTCATGAAACATATGTTGTATAGGTATGGTAAATTTGTTTAACTTGCATCCCAATATAAATAATAATTTTTTAAAAAATTAGAAAATTAAGAAAAATTAGAAAATTTTATTTTTTTGTTTTAATTATTTTAATAAAATATCACAATGGTGCTGTAAACATTTCCCTCCGACTTTATTTCACAATTTTTTACCTTAAATTTATCCCATTCAGTACACTCCAATTTTGGGCATGGTGGCACGCGCCTTGATTCTTATAATCATTTTTTAATTCTTCATATCTCCCCCCATTTCATTCCACCACGGATTCAAACTCTAAATTTGTATTTTCTTATCCCAACGCTTTGGACACCATAACGTCGATGCCTATTTTCTAAGACCCCTAGCGAGAACGGATATTCTATCAGGTTTTCTACTTTTTTTCCTTCTCGATTTTCCACCCGCCGCCCTAATTACCATACACAGCAACCCAGAAACGGCCCGACACCGTACATAAAATCCCCCCGCTACAGGAATGTTTTAAAATAGGAGGATATAGTTGCAGCTGTCCCCAAACCAGCCCGCACAACACAGAAACACTTGCAGAACCGTACTAGATGCTTCAGCACAATGTTCGCCGCGCGCTTATTATTTTTTAGCGTGTCTTTTTCTATTTGCACCATTCTCAACTAAAAATATCCTGCATAGCGAACATATATTCAACCTAAAATCTGACTTCTTTCGTTAATTGATACAAGTGTGATGGAGGTGGTATTGAGAGTTTGGATACAGTTTGGTGGAGTGGTATTGACAATTGGAAGCGGTGATCATTCATATTTAAATTTAGTTCATTATATTAGTATTTACACAATAAGTTCAACTTAACAATGAGACAATAGTGAAGAACTCTCTGTTCCCGATTTTCGTAACAAGTTATAACACTACCTTTGGAAAGTCTAATTCGATCATCACCGGCGAAACGAAACCACCTGTCAACTATCACCAGAGATTTTGTGACTCCCAACCCCCCCGTTTCTTCCCCATCTACTACAAGTATTTATCGCGACCCGCGCCCACAGGTTTAACCATTAGCATTAACCGAGCAGACCGCCTTTGGATAACTTCACCTACGAGCTGTCCATAGTGTCTCCCCCATATTTATTACTCGCTTGGCAACCGAACAATATTCATAGTGCCCCTCAACAATGGCCCACGCTACTTTCTCAGCCCAAAAACTGTTATGAACACTTTTTTTGGCGTTTCATTGTTTTCACTATTCCGCAAGCGCATTGTTTGCGTTATATGCCTCATACGAATCTTATAAGAGGCCTCCTCAAGAGCTTGGGTCTGCGGATATACGATCAATGTTTCATTTTATTTCGGTTTTATTTTTTTCGTCTAGTTCGGTAAGTGCCAGCGCTTCTCTGCTGAGAGAGTCCTCTAAGCGCACGCACATAAGCCTCCGTAATGGTCGCCCTGGTGGCCATCTAAGTCTTTATCAATACCCGACCGGGGCTCTTTTTGAAATTTTGGTTATTTTTTTCTATTCATCTTTTCAGCAACCGCCGCTTCCCTGGTGAGAGAGTCCTCTGAGCCAACACCTCATAAGCCGTCGCAAGGGCTGCCTTGTGTCTTCGCGGCTTTTCTCAACACCAGAAACCCGTCCTCTTTTCGAAATTTGGTTATTTTCCCCATCTAGTTCAGTAAGTGTCGCATCTCTGTTGATAGAATCCTCTAAGAGCAACAACCCTATAAGCCTCCGTAATATCCGCCTGGGTGGTCTTCTAGGGGCTTTCCTCAATACACCGTCTCGGGACTCCATCAAGAACCTCTACAAGCAACGCATCATAAGCCCATCCCGTAATGGTCGCCTGTGGCCTTACTAAGTCTTTATCAATCACCCGACCGGTCTCTTTTTTAATTCGGTTATTTTTTCTAAAGGTCCATAAGGTGCCGCTTCTCTGTGATAGAGTCCTCTGAGTCGTAACGCCCCATAAGCCTCCGCAATGGCCTCTTTGTGGTCTTACGCTCTCGGACCCACCTCAAACCCCGACCTGGTCCCTCTTTCAGAAATTCGGCTATTTTTCCATCTAGTTCGGTAAGTGTCGCATCTTTAACTGTGAAGTTCTCCTAAGCGCAAATCGCATCATAACCTCCCGCAATTGCCTCTGTGCAATGTTCACGGTGGTCTTCTCGGACTTTATCAATACCCGACCGGTCTCTTTTTCGAAATTTGGTTATTTTTTTTATCTAGTTCAGTAAGTGCCGCTTCGCTGATGAGAGAGGTCCTCTGAGCGCAACACCTCATAAGCCTTCATAAGGTCCGCCTGGTGGTCTTCTTCGGCTTTTCTCAATACCCGACGTGCCTCTTTTCGAAAATCGATTATTTTTCCGTTACATTCCAGCAATGTAGCATTCTTTGCTGAGAGAGTCTTCTAAGCGCACACGCATCATAAACCTCCGTAATGTCCAGCTGGCGGTCTTCTCGGGGCTTTTTAACATCCCCAAACCGGCCCTTTTCTAAATTTGGTTATTTGTTTACCTAGTTCGTTTAGTTTTTGTTTTTTTTTTTTTTTTTTAGAGTTTTTTTTTTTGTTTGTTTTTAATGTTATAATTTTTTTGTTTCATTGTTTTTTTGTTCTTTGTTTTATTTCCTACTAGACAAGTATAGCGTTCTTCACGACTTTGTGTATTCACAGCCAGGCATATTCTCTAAGTTGTGATATAGACCTCTTGTGAATCTCGTCCTGCCCTCGATATAGTTCTAATGATCAAGGCACTTTGTTTTTTTGGTAGTTAAAAAGTCGCCCTCTGTCGGGATGAATGAATCCCCCTTCTTGGTTCTGCCGGTTCCCAAATTAATTTGAATTTATCACCCAATCGGAAGAACAACCTGGTGCCGTATATACTTCCATCAATGTTTTGATAAATATATTACGAACATCGTTAATTCTAAATAATTAATTTGAAATTTCAGACGACCGAAAATTCGGTAATCGTTCTTCAACTCTCGCACCTTAATCATCAAAATAGAGAAATCTCAACTCTGATGTGTAAAACTTCCATCTCGTACAAATTATTCTCAACTACCCCCCCCCACTTTGCTTATGACACCCCCCGATTCCAAAACTTCATCTCGGGGTGTGGTAATCCTAATTCACAGTCTCCGCCATAGAAACAGTCGCAGGCGGGGCACAGTTTTAAAGTAATCGTGACTGGGGATCCGTCTACGGTTGTACGATGTGTTCACCCGATCAAAGGAGCACCCCGAGAGTTTTCGTGAAGGCGAAGTTTACATTGGTATCAGCCGTGGTAAATAACCCGCGGGGAAGCACAAAGTGCAACGGAACACGTAAACTCTCCCTTCATCCTCTGTTGTAAGGGGGGAGCAAATTTATAGCCAACCTTTGAGGCCAACCCCGGAGTGATCACATAATTTTTTTATCAACGTCCAATGTCCGCAATCCCTGTGTCTTTTGAGACTGTGACCGTGACACAATCGGCATACTCTTTGTGATTAAAGCTTGGCATCTCTGACACCCCAATGCCGTGAGGAAATACGACAGATGAAACAATAAAATCTAAGGGTAACACGATAGTCTCAAACAGTCCGTCTATTACCTGCGCGAACGTGGGTTGATCTTCCTTATACAGTTTCAATTTTTTTTTTCACCTCGACCGCTGGATCGTGATTGATCTAAGGGCCTACCACCCGTCGTGTTCCGCAGCAGTTTTGTCAATTAATTTTTGAAGTTCACAACTCCCTTTTTGAACATAGTGTATAGTAGCAAACAAATAATATCGTTCAATGGATACCAAAGCATTTAGCTTTAACTCTATTGTAAAGTACGTTACGCGGGTCGTATGTAAATACACACAAAAGACGTTGTTAACCTCCTTGTACACACAACCGAAACGTTTTTAGACCGGACGCGGCTTTGCCACCAATTTCTCCCAACATCTTTGAACAATATAGGCTGCCCAAGAATTACTACGCATGGAGGGGGTTAAACGGGTGAAAAGCACACCAATGCAGTTTTGGCAAACCATATAAATTCACTGTATGGTGCGCAACAGCCGGGTGGGGAGATCATATAAAAGACCATCTGACATCCAAGAATGTCATGGCTCCTAAGTGTACTCAACTTTCACGAAAGTATTATTATTTACTAATAATGAGGATTCTCAAAGAACTAGGTATTTCACTACCTCAAGACGACCCTGGGATCCCATTTCCAACGCAAACGACCTATGTCCTTTGAAAGACTGTGTATCGAATTTTAAAAACGTTCAACAGAACGCGGACTGGAGACAGGAAGCATTTCTACCAGCACCGGCCTCGGGGCACGTTCTCATTACATGGCCAGTCCGGAATTGGACACAGATGAATTTAGATCACGATCCTCCGGTGACCCACATCTCAGCGGAAACGCCGGAAATTTTGACCCCGCGACTATGATTTCGGGCCGGAATTGTCTGAGGTCGGCACTGTGGTGTGTTTTCTTGTAAAATGTTACCTCCCCTAAACGGCGCTCACGTCGATTACATACAGCAGGCTGCTGAGGTTCAGAACGCGCCTGGGGAACATTTATGTTTAGAATACGGTCTAGGGTTCACGCAGGCCGGGTAACCTCGCGACAACGACTCCATTCGCACGTACTCTAGGCCATCCTCGGCGCACAGCAGCCAAACTCGCATTCTATACTGCACCGGAACAGCGTTTGATGCACAAAAACAATTCTTGGGCACTTGTAGAGGACCCATCTTCAGCTAGGTGGACCTGGAGAAGGCGAACCAGATTATCAAGACGTTTTGCAGAAAGCCACAACCCCAGTAGACTATGGTATTTGGAATAGGTACTTTATATGGCGCCGAGCAATATGATACTAACGAAGACGACCCTGTTTGACCGGTTACAATAATCAGATCGTAATCGCCACCGACCATGCCAATCAAAAAATCGGCCCAACGGTAAACCGTGAACACGATATCAACAGCGCACCCCCAATATGATCGGTTCACCCAATCTGCGATTGGTGTTTGATGTTGAAAATCAAATAAATTTGAAAAAGATTTTCATAAAACCACCCCCCATATCATCCAATCGAGCCTGGGATTGATACACCCACCCCATTCGTAATTGGATTACACCATATGCCGAGTCCCCCTAATCCAATCGTAATTGTAACATGAAGCGGAACACCGAATCGTGATTGGAAGCCCAACACACGAGGAGGAGAAAGTTAGTCTCGTCATCCCCTCAGTGGCGATCGGATTTATTTTACGCTTTGGTTTGTAGGAACTCTCTGGCAGAGAAAAATAGAGACCTGGCGATTGCCACGATTAAAAGCCCAAGTAATTATTGGCGAGCCATCCGACCGTATTTTGATAATATAGATAACAAGAAGGAGAGGAACCCCCGATCAACCCAGGCAGCGCGGCAGCCAACTTTCCTGCTAATTTACCCAGTAGATTGGCGAGGCTTTGTATTGTTTTATTTTATCCATTCTTTTTACCACCACCGGATGGATCTGGTGCTGGTGCTGGTGCTGGATCCTGGTTCTGGAGCTGGTGCTGGTGCTGAACCACCCCGTGATAGATAGAACTAGAACGATATAGATAGAATTAGGGTCTGATATAATCAGCTGAAAGCCGCGATGAACGGTTATTATCGTGACGTCCCTTCTCTCTGAACAGAGTGCCAATACGCGCACAGAGTGTAGTGTCCTCGTGCAGGACACTAGAGTTTGTTTTCGCGGCTCCGACTAAATTGACCGGAAAGCGTCTCATCGTATAGTCGAGCAGCCTCCAATCGAGCTTCTCTTTTCGTCCCGCAACGACCGCAGGAGATTGTTTGATCCGCTCGTAGATTTTTTATCGCACGTGGATTCCTTTATTTTTTTCTTTCTTCTAGAGCATATGTTTGTCCAACGCGAGAGTTTTGGAGAGTTATTGGACTAGTTCGCCACGAGTTGTTTGGCAGAACCCTTATCGAGACCCCCGAGTTTCGCGAAAGGTAACGGTGGTCAAACTTCGTGCCGTTTTATTTCGTTGACCGTGTTTTCAATCTCTGTAATAGCGCGAGTGTCTACGCGAGGGATCTCACTGACTCGAATCGTTCTATAGTGGCTGGCGGCCGTCTCCGCCAGCGTTTCGACGGTGAGACTGTAGGGTTTTTACAATTTGGTGTAGGCCGCGGCGCCTGATTGTGCTTCAGCACTCCGAGAGCTCGAGCGAGGAGTACTCCATATCGCTTCAATGAAGAGGCGCTGAGGAACTTTTTGGAGTCCGTCTTGTATCGTCAGCAACTTCAGGTAATTGCCCATTTAACCCACAGGTCTCCTCTTGTTAGTGCTGCGGAAACTGCCCACGGAACGGGTAATCAATGTTCCGTTTATACACATACTCTTCCATCGTTTCACAAGCATACCGTTACCTCGGAAAGACGCCAGCCTCAATCTTGAGATCCCCTCAGGAATCTTGCGACCGCAACCGACCCTGTCGGCAGATTTGGATTTTGGCCTCCACCCCCACAGTTTCGAAGTCTACACAGCCTCGGGAGGTGCTCTAATGAAGGGACGTTTTCGTCCGAGCATATTATCGAAGTAGTCATCACACGTCCAAGCCCTCTCCGCGGTTATATAGATCTCATATACCATCATCATCATCATCATCATCACTACTAGGTAATAATCTCTCGGTCGCACCGTAGTGGCTATCCCCCCCACCCCCCGAATTCGTCATGCCAATATCGAGACAGCCATCTGTTCCTTTAATAATTTATTATTTTATATTAAAAGACAAAACAATACGGTTTAATAGTTTCAATAAAATTAATTAATGTCTTCGAGTCAATACGGTCCGCAAACTCAATCCATACCGCAGACGCGTGAGCCCCTCGGGAAAGGCGTGAGACTGAAGTGGTCGTTATTACGAACAACCCATCGACGATCAGACCAGAACCAGCAGCTCTTAGTTCGGAACTTCACGACGTCATTTGTTCCGGTACAGTATTCGCCTCTCTTTCACTATTTCCCTAACGTCGACGGACGCGGACCGAACGTCCGTTTCAGAAACCTGGGTCGCAGCCATAGTCAAGAAGACTATGATAAAGATTTCTTGTAATGAGGTGATGTCGATCGATGACAGCGACTCTACCAAATGCTACCAGACCTGTGGAAGACGGCACATAGAGCGCGAAAACCGCCGTCTATCAAGAGTATTGACTAACCAGCAAAAAATAAGAACGTAACCAACATGAGAATCGGGCTGCTAACAAGGTTAGATAACAACGCGAGTGACAATGCCGGTCGCGTGCCGCTTACGGCAACCGCTTTCTTCTACATCCCGCGCGACTTTGAGTTGCTGGAAGAGCCACATGCCCTACATCAGAGTGCTTTTGGCCGACCGCCCTAGAATACGAACTAAACGTTCAAAACTACAACGCCGAGTTCTCATAACCACCCGACATGTTATCGACGTATACAATCGAGCAATGTTTATCTCGCTGGAGTAAACGACATGGTCACAATGCCCGAACACGCGCGATGAACAGAACCCAGTAAGGCCGGGCGCGTGCCATAACTTTACGACCGATTCTTCGCCATCTAAGCAAGATGCCGAAAGACAAAAGCGACACATTGTGGAATAAATAATGTCGAACGTACCCGCCGCGCTTCGAGAAAGTATACTGATCTGTATTTGAGGATGCTCGGTGGGTTCTCTTCGGTGCTAGAAAAACCGAAAATACTATAACCCCAAAATCACGAAGGTAGAGTGTGACGATTTAGGAGTCCCCCCCAATCAACTCTACAAGCGCGGGTTCCATTCGCGCGCACTCCAGCAGTGGGATTGAAGTCAGAAAGCAGATTTGCTGCCGGCTCTAAGCGCTCTCCGGAGGTTGGCAGCAGTTGCCAAAAACCTGCATCTCACGTCCGTTCCTCCCCTCGCGGCAGTTTCCAGAATACCAATACGCGTTAAGGGCTAAGACATGCCGAGCCAGCGACGGGACGACCAAATACAACACGGTAAGCGGACGCCAAGTTGAGAACGCTAGTGATAGGGTGTGACGATCCAGATAACCAAAGAGCGGAATGGAAATGGGCCATTGAACGTGTACTTAATATAAATTACAGACGCACAACTCAACATCGAAGATGGCCGATAACGTCTTCAGCACTCTACTGATTAATGAAAAAATCATCTAACGATTATTAATTAATAATTTTGAAAAAATTAAGAAAATAACAATCAATACCAAATCACGATTGAGATGCCTCACTCTGCCAAAATATGTGGGCAGACAGGATGTGGAAAAACGGTTTCATCCGAGAACTTGCTCGAATGGGCTTCCCTACCCGCGATGGGCCTTTCGTCATATTGTGATCCTGTGTCCCACTGTGCGGCACAACGATTACTTATCAGCGGCGCCCTTGAGATGGTCCGATCCTGAGTATATGTTTTTTATTGACCCGGTGATAGGCACACATTGTTGCGTGGTTAAACCGAAAGATTCCAGGTGAGCCCACCCTAGATGTGATGACATTGCTCGTCCCAGGCGGCGATGACCTGAAAAGAAGGACATGCTCTCCGACTCGCATTTTCTGCCGCCATGCTAGCAAAGCGTGATGGATAATCCACCTCAAAAGTACAACGCCGTCCTCAAGGAATCGCGCGAGCAAACGAAATAGGGTCGCCCTCTTTCACTTTGAGCAAGGACCGAGACTCCATTCGATGACTGTCTTTCGAGAGAATACGTTATCCCAACGCGCGAGGAGCGCCTGAGGTTCGACTGATTCTTTCGAAAACTAAGCAACGCAAGCTTTTGCTAAAGACTGATCACCAACTGCTTATAAGTTATCATTAATTAATAATTAATTTTAAGAAATTTATAAAATTTAGTGAACAATTACAAAGTAATAAGCTATTGCAATGCTTAACAATGCATAGTCAATTGCTGAACAATGCCTTAGCAATTGCTGAACAAATGTTGAACATAATTGCTGAACAATGGTTAACAATGTTAACAATTTGGGCTCCTCTGCGAGCTTTGTTGCGAGACCTACTGGTGATCATAAGGTATCGGGTGGTGCGCTTGGGCAATATGTTTAAAGTGATGAGACTTGTAGAAAAGTTTAAATTACTATTATATGAAGAAATTAAGAAAATGAACTAGCGACAACTTCTCGTTCAGCTAAAAGAAGAAACCTCACTCCGACAGCCAACATAATGATCCGACAAGAGCAATCGGAAATCGAGGGTTGGTATTGGTTGAGTGCAACGACCCGAAAGAAATGATAATGGCGTCGTCGACGAGAGCGGCTAGCTGCGCTAGGGTTTGCTGGGGGAAACAATCCGGAGCATAATCTCGTAGGCTTCACCACAGTATTTTTCAGGTGATAAGATGTCGAATGCGGAGATCGATTAAAAAGTATGCCTATAACTAATCCAAATTGGGGCGAAGAAGACAAACTCTCGGATCCGACGGCTAATTCATATTGTACCGCAACCGCCTTAGTATACTTCTCCCTATCCAAACAAACGCGGAGGTTGATTGATGATCTAAGACTGACTCTTTTTATAGGACACACTCTTAGAACGCGATGCCTGCTCAATTTATCACAAGTTTGGAAATGAACTTAGCAGCGCTGAACAAACCGCGTGACCAAGGGTAAACACTGTCAATTTGGACATATATGCCCAGAACTATAATCCCTGAAAATGATTGACACAAGACACACCCACGAGTTACGGAGTTGAACCAGATTGCTCCCAACCCAATCGAACCACAGTGTTTTACTTTCCCGCCACTGGATGACATACCGCATAAAAAATCCCAAAATACAGGCAGCTGGGCGGGCGGGCCGGCTGCCACCCGAAGTAAAACAGATAAAATACACGCCGAGCTTCGAGAGGTCTAAACAGTCGTTGCAATTCGGGACGGGGACAGCAAAACATCTGAAGACAGAGCAATCGGTTCATACTGCACCCGGTCACCCCAAATTCACGAATTAGAAGCAGCACACCCAAATTCTTTGAATTTGTCAACCAATACCACTAACTCCCGATGGAGTTGGACGAACCCCAATCACGAATTGGAGTTTGTTTTTGGTGGTAGTCCTGGCAGTTGTTGGGGTGCACCCTGTGCGTGTGGAAATACCCAAAAAAAAAACAACCCAGCCAGTGTTCAGAAGAAAGTTTACGAACACCAATACATCAACAATGTTGAAATTTGATGCGCCCCATTTAAACATTTATCGCGACCCCATTAATATGCAATAATTAATAACAATGGCTGAACAAGGATGGTAAAATGTTAGTTGGAATGCGCTTTACAAGAAAACGCCGTGGTGATATCGGTTTCATGTATCGGTATGCTCGACTAACAAAGATGGCCCAAGGAGGAACGCGCTCCCAAATTGGTACTATACAGTAGAGACGTAGGGCTTCGGACCTTAGATGTAGCGGCCCGCATTTTTTGGACCCGAGATATCTAGTTAAAGCTGGAATTCCTACCAGTTAATATATGGAAATAAAATGTCTTCAATCGCAGTAATAGTAGGTGGTTGCGCTGTAAACGCATTGGCTTTCAGCGGTAGCAACTTTATATTCTCTAAAATGAAAAGCTCGAACGTGGATGAAGGAGCGTAAGCGTCATGATTTAGCTGTTAGACCAACTCAATAGCAGCAAAGAAGCGTGGTCGTAAAAAACGAACCGCCACTGGACTGGTCAATGAAGAGCTTCGTCCCGCGAAAATCACGCCGCACAACTTTTCAGAACGTTTGAAGAAGCCAACCGTAAGTACCGCTGGCATATCCGCACAAAAGTCTCCGATCCAAAGGATCCGAGCCACAACTTTCAGATTTTCTAATGTACCGTCAGAGGCCCAAAAAGACGTTACATCTCGTTGTGGGAATGAGTTTGTTGGGCTCGTCGGCTACTATATTCAATCGAGATGAAAATTAATTAATTAAAACAATTCTTTTTTTATAAAAATATATTATTAGAAAACGATGTTAGTTGACGACTTTATGACAGCTATGAACGATGTAGGCTACATTGCCAAAAAACACGTTTACCTGGTGCAAAAGAGTATGATTCCGTCAGGCCCGAGATTGTCTCGAGACTGGCCCGAGGACAGAGAAAAAAGCGGCCACCCTTTTTCCGCAAAGCGTATGATTAGATTCCACCATCAACTCCCAAAACGAGATGGATGAATTAGATTCCCCTCTCACTGTTCCACACCCAAACGCGATGGGGCTGCAGCGAAACTAACCAACAAAGGTTTATTATTAACGACGCACGTTACCGGACGAACTGGCGAGGGCCAGTTGAGATTGGTCCATATAATAAGAATACTTCCGCATACGATGAACACATGCGCTAACCTTAGAATGACCAAACAACGCGCAAGCAGTCCCTAATACAAAACTATAGCCCACGCGCTAATGGAATGGACTCGCGCCATAAGAACCTCGCGGCGGCGACCAAGGTTTCAGAAACGCTGTCAAGGAATGGATCAAGAAAGCAGGGCCATCTGGCAGATCAATTTTACCATTACCACACCCGCAGCCCTCACAATATTTCCGCGCCCGAAATTCGACGTGCCGGTGTCCGAACCACGTTCACCAAGCGGATCTCCTGTTTCTATCTCTACCTCACACTATCCCGCATCGTCGCAAGACGTACAAGTACGACACTGACAATCGTGACGTAGCGAGACGTTATAAGGGGGCTGAGCCGTTGGCCCTTAAAGAGTCTAAGGAATTGGCCAGGCTCATTCCCAAATATATAAGAGGAGTCCTCTCAATGGCCGAATCTTTCTCCAGGTCGTTCCCGGCCAGGATTCATGGGCGCGGTCTCCTCATCTATTGTCCTAAGCATAAAGTTTCTATCAGACGCACCGCGTCAACATCCACCGGCCAGGGAACGTGGAACGGCTTCAAACGAACCTGGCTGAGAGACTGTTCGGATTACACCAATACGCCAAAGAACTTGTAGACCCTCATTCCGCGATCGACACGAGTGGGTGCCAACTGCCCCGCCCGCCGTGGTCCTCCGCACTGACGAGAGGTGACCAATGATAGGTAAGAACCTGTAGAAGCTATCACGTTTAAAAGGTGACGACGAGCCCTCTGCCGTCTCGCGCTTGCCGACCCGTTGGTTAGAGACACGGCTTCCATCAGATATTGACGTCCGGTACCTCTATCAAACCGGAAGCTCGAAGGTGGAGCCGCCGCGCACTGATCCCGAGTGGTACTCCTGAATGTATATCAACTAGATAGATCTATTACCAACCCGTGATGAGCCCGAGCTCTACTGATTTGAATGATGGGCCATCTCGAAGGTTTGTTCGCGACGAACATTCTTATACGTGCCTCTGACACCCAGCTACCCCCGTATCACTAGAGAGTTCGTATGTATTCTTTCTGGTAACACCCACATCTTTTAACGTAGTATGCCGAGAGTCCAAAATTTTTGTTGACAGTACTTTATCATAACGCCGTCCAATCATTTATAAGTCCTCTATATTGTGCTACATCTATAATGTGTTTTCCATCTACTGTAGTTTCACACTTAAGAATTCGTTATATCTATCCAAATTTCAATTGTTTAGTTTCCTCTTGGACATTCTTTCGCAGAGTTTTTATTAATTTTAATTTGTTCCAAAATTATCTTTAGTGAAATTAATTTTTTCTACGAAATAACACTTACTAGATAACGCTATCGCCCTATCCCCGCTAAATTCCATTTTGAAAAGTCCGGGCTCTCTTTCGCTCCATTTATCCCAAGCCAACCATTTATTTTTTTCTTTTTCAAACTCGTCTAGTAAGTTAGGTCTAATCAATTCCTCTATCGTTTTTCCACTAACTCCTATATACATACTATCTGTATCCATCTGTATTAATTCAAAGTCTTCTCTTTTTACGTATTTATCTAATGGAATGGTCTCTTTACCGCACACCTGGGTTTTCTTGAAGATATTTCGTACGCATCTCCTATCTCTTCCAAATCGTCAAAGAATGCAGATCTTAATGCTTTGTCAACACAGGTTTCGTTTTGTGTATATGTCGTATTTAAATGTCTCTCCGTTGCCTCTATCATTTTTCCACAACACGAGTTTCCTAATAATTTCATTATGTCGGCTACTGGTTTCTTATTTGGTTCTACATCGCCTGTTCGTCTTGCGGCTGTAACTTCTTTTGCGAACCATTCGAATGGTTTTCCGCTAATATAATCTATAACACGATGAACTCCAGTTATTTCTAGCCGTGTTTTTAAATACCATTTCAACAGTGGCGCGTACAGCAATACTTTAGTGGCGGTATAGATCCCACCAATTTTTTTCCATCTCCTCTTGTTCGGCCAGTATCGTTTAAATATTTTAACATGTGTGTGGGAACTTCATCAACCTCTACTTCTCTGTTTATAAATATTGGGGACATTTCAGAAAACTTATGTTTTAAGTTGTGTGGAACTTCTATATCCACCTCCGCAAACCCAAACCAGTCTCCAGATAAAACTCTTTTACAAAACTTTTTAATAAATTTAGGGTTATGTGGGGTATCTATGGTGTATAGTTTCTCTCCCACACGGCATCTCTTTATTTAACGTAGATAAATATAACGCGTTTGCATCGTACCCCAAAACAGCCTTGCAAGGTTTGTTAATTTCATTTGATCCAAATGATCTAATATTTGAAACACCAGCTTCTGCATATCGTGTAAATACTATTGATGGACCGCCAACTAGAGCGTCCTTCATCATTTCGTATGTTTCTTCTTTTGGTGCATATAGAGCATCCTCCGGTATAATCGTCTTTGAAGATTTTTGTTCTTTAATGGTTCCTCTCAATAAATATTGTATAGCTACTCCAGGTAGTGTTACCGCATCTTTGAAAATATCCACACCTCTGTGTTTATAAAATTCACACATTTTTTCCACCGCTTCTAGGAACGGTGCTACATCTAAATCGTTATAATATTTCAACCAATCTCTGAAAGTTTTCATATTATTTTCTTCGAAATTCTACGACATTTACTTAATTCTGTTTCATCTATTAACATTTTCCCAGATAGTTTGGAATACCAATTCTCTATATCCGGTAGTCCTGGGTAATCCAGTTTGTCTGGAGAATCGAACCACTCGTAAGGAAAGAAAGATTTCTGTCCTTTGCATTCGTAGGCTTTTATCCAACTATCATAACTTACACCAGGTCCTAGATAAAGTATTACATCAAGAAATCTAAACTCTGGAGTAAATAGAAATATTGTTGCGTTTGCCCGTTTTCCGACCATTACTTTCTTTGTTGTTGATGCCAGTTCGCCTACTAGGTATTTCTTTATTAAGTTTATATCGTACACTACTGCTGTTAAAACCTATAACCGGTACTTGCTCTATCCACTGTTCGATCTTGGCGATTTGGTTTTTACGTAAATATTCCGTATTAAACTTATATCTTGACCACACTTCTTCTCTTATAGCTTTTCCCCTGACTTTCAAATCTTCTACGAATTTTTCTATAAGTTTTGCGGGATCTTTATCACAAATATGAGTTACTGTTCCTGAGAAATTATCTCGTATACTAACGCTTACCGGAACGTGCTCGGCTTCGTACTCTAAACTATTACCGTTAGTTTCAACTTCTGGCTGGAGATACGCCTCAAAATCGTATACTATCTGATATGGATAAAGAGTAGTGTCGCAACCGATCTTTATGTCTTTACCCGTTCTTTGAAATTCGCATTCCCACATAACTACTAGGTTGAATTCTTTGCTTCTTCTAATAAATGTATCTCTTCTCATAGTGGATGCGCGTTCTTCTTTTCTATGCTTTGCATGAATCTCACACCCGTGCCAGTAACAGCCGTGATATTGATATACGGTATTGGTTTCTGGACAGTATCCATCTACTGGAGCTCCTAAAATCCATCTTTCACCCCCGTGTCCACACTGTTCGTGATGAATGTGAATTCCCTCCCGTTTTTCCACAGAGTACATCCAATCGATCGCCCCATAACTGTTAGAACTTTTTGGGTTTTTGGGTAGAACGCTTTCTCGAACGACGAACGCGGGCGCTCTAAATAATTACCATCACATATTACTTTTGTCTCACCTCTCATACATGTCGGTCCGTGTCTCTTCATATTACTCGCTTTTGTGAATCTCTGTTTACAATTCTGGCAGGCGTAAGTTTTAGATAGGTTTTTAAGGTTTTTTATCAGAAATGCGTGATTATTAAACAGTCCTATTGTCATTGGTTTATTACCTATTTCATTATAGTGTGCTGGTACCTTTTTCAACCACCATACGTCATATTTGGTCGGTTGATATACTTCTATACCTACCTTAAAAACCTCTTCAACCTTTTTATGATCTGAAAAAATGGAATTGGTGAAAACAACATTACTACCGAAATATTGCTTTACTACGTTCTTCCGTTTTTCTGTACATCTGTCAGGTCTGATCTTTTTATCAAGGTGCATAGCTAGACACCTGAACAGACAAAGATCGTCATTATACTTATATAAAGAATACATACCTTTTCTATTCCTCAACCATTCTGGAAGTTCTCCTCCTGCTGCTTCTTTGGATTGTAGTCCCAAATCTATTCCCCTACTACCCTGTATTAGCTTTACAAAAACCTCTACCCATCTTACAAACTTCCACTTTGTATTTGGTCTGTCTATTTTATCGGACATTATTCGTGTTTGCTCCTTATCTGACAGCCATTTTTTAACGGTTTTCATTGATGATAGTGGTTCGCTACCACCGAGATTTTTATGAAATATATTATGGTTTTATTTTTGGTTTTTCCATTTTAGTTTCCTCCATATGTTCTAGCTTGTAAGAATATGAATATCTCAAATAAAAATTGGTTGTTAGATACGGAGCGAGGTTTATCGGACATGCGTTCAGACTCGTTAATGTTAATGTTTTTACGAAAGGATAATGTAACTACCCGTCTTCCATTTTCTACCTTTTCCAATGTTTCATCGTGAGCCCCAATATTTCTTCACCTTTTTCCACTATCGCGCGAACTATAGATCTTTTATTTGGTATTTGGTCACCTGTGTGTCTCAAATTATTTGTGCTTGAAGGTAATTCTTTAGAATTAATTACACTAGCCCTTAGCTCCGCAATACTTTCTTTTTAGAATTTCTGGTACCCAACCTTCCTCCGCTAGTGAGAGGTTTTTAAATGCCCCTCTTTTATAGGCGCGGGTAAACCGCTTCATAAACGCCTCATTCTTTGTGGCATTTATCAGCTTTGTCAACCCCCTAACTCTCAACCGTGTACTATAAGTAATCCCTAGCGATTCGGCTTCTCTTCTCAAACTTTCTATTTCTGGCGTTATCATATTATCTGTAATATAACCTATGAAATTTATCTGTTCAATTGGTCTTGAAAACATTATGTTTTTTTTTTTTTTCACGACCAATTGAATATAAACATATACATATACATATATAATGGAGTGTGAGACTTGTTGTAAAACGTTTACGCGTAAAGACTATCTACGAAGGCATCTAGCGAGACGTAGAAAGTTTCCTTGTGCCCCCCCCACAATTTCAATGCCCCAGATGCCCTTGTAAATTCGTTAGTGCCCAAACTCTTTGTAGACATAAGCAACTACGCTGTCAGGTGGCTACAGGTGAACGTGGTAGACTAGAGCTGGTAGAATTAGTTGCTGATCTACGGTAATAAGTTTCCGATTTAAATGCGTCCTCACGCAATAGTCTATATTCCAACTCCATATTTTCCTCCTCCGATATAGCTAATTGATTAGAAGAAATTCATAAATGTACTGTCGGAAAAACATGATGTATTTATGACAACGAGACAAAATAAATCCTTTTTAAGACTATAGTTTTATATGTTCAATTGGACGTGAAAAATACATGATGTATTTATGACACACATTTTGGATATTTCGTGGTTGGTGGGACAATTTCCTCGTTAACCATTTTTTGATTTTTCGGGGGTGGTGGGGGTAGTGTAGAGGGGTGGAAATGATGCCACCGTAGGTGGTATCATTTTGACTCCCTATATACTACTCTGCATGTTCATGATTGCACAATAAAAAACCATAAATATGTCACAGAATGGTCATATGCCTGATTTGCATTGGAACATCTCTAGACCGGACACCCTGGGGACCTCCCAGGGTGTCCAGTTTAGAGAGGTTCCACTGTAAATGGTATCAATTGCCTACCTGCCTGATGCCTGGCATATACGATAGGAATTTGGAAATACTCAACCGAGCCTCAGTTAAGGTGCGTAATTTGACCAACTTGGGTGAAATTTTGTTATTTCTTCATCAAAAATGGCAGGTTGGGAGTGCTTTAGAATCGTCTCAATGAGACGATTCTAAAGGACTCCCAACTTGTCATTTTTGATAGAGAAATAAGAAATTTACCTCCAAATTACGCACCTTAACTGGAGCTCTGTAAAAATAACTGATGTTCAGCGACAAGAGTGTCTCATAAAATAAATCAAAACTAACTGGCCCTTTCAATAGGGGTGACACTATAATAAATACCATTTTTACACGGATATTAAGTTTAATTAAAATAAATGTATATATTTTTCCCAATTATTTCATCGTAAATAATCAAGTCCATGTCATACAATAATGATAAAAAAATATAGAATTAATGTGATGATTATAACAAAATATCGTTGATGACGTCATAGTGAAATTCGCATAATTCAGCTAAGTCAAATCTTTGTAACTTTGTGTAACCTTTTGTTATTTTTGCATGGAAGTTTCAGCATTCATTTCAAATAAATAAATAAAATTAAAGTTACTCTATTCACCTTCAAGCCCTTTAAGACCCATTTCTCACATTACAGCCACATACGCTGTCAGTGGGGTCTGCGTGTGTCGTTGATACCTGTGTAATTCCGCCTGTCACAGGCCGCACCGCGCTGTGTTTACTTCTTAAAAAAAACTGTTTTTCTTGTTAACTTATTTTTTTCTTCACAAAGACCTGTTTTGACAGCAAATGAGAATTGTCTCCAATATTTTCATCAATACACACGGAAAAGAACTAATATGCAACAGACGACACAATTTAGTTCAGCATTGTAAGGGTTAAAGTGATATGTGTGACATGGTACATCCGAAGATGCATTTCACAAAAATAGTTCAGATATATCAACAAATATTGTATTAATACAATCACAATTTTTCCTTGGTCACAAACATGCGTTCGTCGGCTAATTATGGCATTTGCATTTGTCAGTATTCGATGTCGCAAACAGCAGGTCGAGAAAATCCAATTCTAACTTTAATTTGGCCGTATTGCGTCATCTATCTAGAAAACCCTCCAGTAATAATTCTTTTCACTGATTCGTAGTTACCACTGACTACCGTTTTCATCCTGTACACTTCTATATGCAAGGTGCGGAGTCACGTGGTTTCCGAACGGCATGACGTCATGTTTTTTATGCCACCCGGTTTCGAAGAAACGGGTGGCATATAGTGTTTGGACAGTCTGTCCGTCCGTCTGTCCGTCCGTCACACTTTTCGGTTAACCAATTTGTCACAGTCTCTCAAATATGCTGCAGGTGGCATCAGCGTTCGAACAGACGCATTTCTTGTTAGATGTGTTTACAATAGATATCTCTGTAATGGAATAACATATTTTTATGAAATATACCGCAGCAAATGCGGTACACGTTGCCCTTTATTGTATAGGCGGCTTTTATCTCATAATCGTTTTGACGAAGAATCGGTTACCGTAAATGTAAATAAAAACTAGAGCACGTGAATGTAAGAAATAAACGGTACTCGATTCCTGCAGCATATTTGAGAAACTGTGACAAAGTGGTTAACCGAAAAGTGTGACGGACGGACAGACGGACGGACAGACGGACGGTCTAAACACTATATGCCACCCGTTTCTTCGAAACCCGGTGGCATAACAAGAAATGCGTCTGTCGAACGCGGATGCCACCTGCAGCATATTTGAGAAACTGTGACAAAGTGGTTAACCGAAAAGTGTGACGGACAGACGGGCAGATGGACGGACGCACAGACGGACGGTCCAAACACTATATGCCACCCGTTTCTTCGAAACCCGGCATAATAATCCTATAAGAGTTACATGTATAACAGCATTGAGAAACTCTTGGCAAACTTTTAAAATTAACAACTAGAAAATGTTCCATAGAACACGGATGCCCCATATATCGTGTTGATAATAAACAAGGCAGATGTGACATTATATTATTACGGTTTCAAAAGTTTTACAAGTTACAAGTCGAAAAGGGGGAGATAATGCATCATAATGAAGTGACATACCAAGTTTCAAGTCGAATTGATTGGCAATATTATACATTTTATATCAGATGTAAATTTTCACACTGATATCAAGGGCGATAACCGTGTGTCAAGGGCGATAACCGTGTGTCCTTAAAATGTTAATGGACATTACTATTCATTCTCTGTATTTATTTTTATGCCACCGGGTTTCGAAGAAACGGGTGGCATATAGTGTTTGAACCGTCCGTCTGTCCGTCCATCCGTCTGTCCGTCCGTCACACTTTTCGGTTAACCACTTTGTCACAGTTTCTCAAATATGCTGCAGGTGGCATCGTAATTTTAGAGAACTGGTAGAATAGTGACACACTTATTTAATTTATATAAAGAACATTGTGTGCCTACTGAGTGGGCATGTACCTTTAAAACATTTACGAGTTACAGTGCAAAATTGGAAAATTATAAGTAAAAAAGTGGGAGATAATCCATGACCTGGGGGTCGAAGCAAAAATTGAAATAAGCTTTGCACATCTACTCATCATAAGGAAGCTACATACAAAGTTTCAGGTCTGTAGCTAGTACGTTTAAAAGTTACAATGCAAAATTGTGAAATTCTAAGTAAAAAAAGTGGGAGATAATCCATGACCTGGGGGTCAAATCAAACATCGACTCATCATAAGGAAGCTACATGTACATACTAAGTTTAAAGTTTGTACATGTAGCTAGTATGGTTTAAAAGTTTTACGAGCTACAAGGTAGGTGATAGTTAGGGCTGTTAGGGATATTTGGTTCAGATTCTTCCAAAAACACCAAATTTAGCCAAGATGTCATCCATACCATACTATTTCGATTTCCGACGGGCGCCAAGACGAACAACCCCTGGGGGCCACCATTTTGGCGAGATCCAATATGGCCGCCAGTTGGGTAAGAAATCAGTCCTAGTTAAACAATAAAAAGGGCTATATTCATAAATCATACCACCTTCTATGGGTTTTGGGATTCGGGCAATCCGATTATAATGTTATTTAGAGACTTTGAGGGCATTGTCATATCTTAAGGTCACGATAAAGGTCATTTTGAGTCAAATTCGTCATATTTAGTAAGTGTTAATAAATATGTACGAACAGTATATCATTGTATCGGTTTCCGGGGTTGAGATTTATTTGACGATTGGATGCAATATTACATACCAGGGTCACGGCAGAGGTCGCCCGAACCTGAGGTCAGCCAGAGGTGAATTGTATGAAAAATGTCAAAAGAGCAGGGATCACAAATAATATCGCTTTTTGGGGGTTTGTGGCATCGGATAATCATATTCTGATTTACATTTGACTAGTTGAGGTCAATAATTCCTAATTCACTATCTATATGTTCTGGTGTCCTTACTACTGCATCACCTTGTCAACATTCTCGTTATTTACGCACCCCGAACCCCCCCCCCCCCCCCCCCTTTCGCATTTGCAGAGGACCGTGCATCGGACACCGGCGCTGTTGCACTTGCACCTTCCTGTGCATGACTTGACGCAGCCGCAGTGTAAGGGAATGGCACATGCTACTGAAGCATCGCTGAGAGTAGTCCATGGGGGCTGCCATGTACTGGTGCCATCTTTGTACCAACCCCACTCCCTGAAGTCAAGGATTTCCTGTTGGACCGAAATGGCCGGACTCCAGTAGAAACTCGCTTGTAGAAGTGCTGGAACAGCGCGGCTTGGATAGGCGGAATATTTTCCAGTGATCTACTTCCTGTGGTGAAGAAGCGATGTCTGGCCTCGTCTACACCGGCTACACCACATACTTTGCTGTACATGAGTACGACGAAGCGTTCGATACGCTACATGTGCAATGATTCGATACTGAACATGTTAGGGTCGTGCGTTAGAACCACTAATGTGTCGGTAAGTGCAGGTATGCTTGACCAGGCTGTGCAAGCAGCAGTCTTCTGCTACATCCAAGAAACTGTGATGCAGTGTCGCATCCGGAGGATCCTAGTGTCCGCCTCGGAATGGTTGCACGGCTGAAGTGATGCAAGGTCAACAGGTCTGTTGGCGAGCACGGTCTTGAAGTGAGTACTTATGAGCAGCTTTCCGCCCATGTCAGTCTTGGACATATGAGTGCTGATGAGAACAGCTCCTTTTTGTTCTCCTCGTTTTTTAGGAAGCCACTGTTCCATTCACGCTTTGGTATCCGAGTGCTTCCATTGCAAATTCTTGTTCGTGGGACATTCCCGCACCGTTGCTGTGTACGAGCTTTGAGGTTATTTTTCTCGGGGTAATTATCCCAAATAGCGTCGATGCGTTGGGTATCACTCTTCATTTGTGCCTCCAGAAATGATACTATGTGAAGCGTCACGTACTCGCGGAATGTCTTTGCCGTAGTTGGGCGCATCATGTGGATTATTGCCGCCATATATAAAATCATGAGCGTGGCGTGCTTGGCAGCAGTTGCACGGTCAGCGGGTGCATTGAGGCATTGTAGAACGTCTGACTTTGTTCCAAACAGCAGCGACCCTCGGCATCAGGACGCGACTGGAGTGACAGGAAAAGTTGCGTGACTAAGGTCATGTTCTGCCTCTGTACGTCACAGTCCTTCGTGCCTTTTTTCTTGGGGTCAGATCGATTGGCAAAGGTTAGTATGTTGTTCCGCTTGATAGTATCAGATACTGGTACAGAAAGGTTTACCAGCCTTTCCATGAAATATGCTGCGTGAATGGTGTGGCTAGTTTCACGAATTTGAGACAGCGATGTAGCAACGGTTTGTTCCCTGACAGTCTGTGTATCGAGTGCTACAAGCTCCTGGTTTGTAACAAGGAAAGGATTACCAAGCTGATTTACCGCCTCGACAAACGAAAGTACATTCTTTCTAAGATGACGATGGTGGTTCGTGTACGGCCTCGAATTCCTCAACATTCCCTGTGACCGCATAAACCGAGTCATCAGCAGCTCCAATTCAATTATGGTTGACCAGAACTTGAACTGGGGTACAGTTTGGGAACGTCGATTCCACATATTGAATGATTCAGCAGGGCCCATTATATTCTTGCAATACTCTGAGTATGC
The DNA here is from genome assembly GCA_029237695.1 of Conchocele bisecta. NCBI lineage: Eukaryota > Metazoa > Mollusca > Bivalvia > Lucinida > Thyasiridae > Conchocele > Conchocele bisecta. The sequence goes on from CM055281.1 coordinate 53,302,753, forward strand.
TTTCTGCTTGAGCAGGTACAGAGACATGAGTTATACTTGATGGGCATATATTGTGCGCTTGATGTGATCGATCGGATGTCAGGACTTCCGTCTGAGAAAGCACGGTGGCCCACCCCGAGTCGCGCAGCAGTTTGCCTATCATGAGATGCATCTTATCTTCAATGTGCAGCCCACCCATCATAACAACCAGCTTGTCTTCTCCAAATGTGGCTGGGTATTGCCATTGAATGAGTTTGATGATCGAATACAGTAGCTGATCTGCACCGAGAACGCTGGTCTGGCCAGTGTTGAGGAACTCGGTGGTCTGCATCGTCAGCTCCATCGCGTGCTTCATTGTCTGGAAAGAGGGGATAGACGCCGATCTCAGCAGAAGGCTTCGCCGGACTCGTCACTCGCAATCAACGAGTTGTACCCCGACTAAGTGATTACGTCCTCCTCTGAAAGCTCACCTTCCTCGAGCAACACGGTGACGTGCTCCATCCATGCCTCGTCCTTGACAATGGCACCTCGCACATTATGGGGTGGTCTGGCTTCACTGTCGCCAAGTCTGGGTGCAAATACATTATTCAGTTTTAGAGAGTTTGACTGGGGTCTGGATCACGTAAGAGTCTGGAAGCTTCGCAATGGACGTATCATACGGAGGGGTCAATCGTGATTGATGGCCGCTTTATTCCGTGGTTCTCGTGCGAAAGATGGTTCGTCACGCTCAAGACATATCCATGGAACTCATCCAATGAGAAGTTGCTCTGAGCCGTGCTATCTATAGTATCCACATCGTGTGTAGTGAAGACCTTGAGACAACTATGTGTGGGTATGAAAACTCCATCCTGAGCATGGCGAGCACACACCGCCCGCGCAAGACATCGCGTTACTTCCATGACACGACTGTACGATACCGATATACCCTGTTCATTGTCAATTTCAATCTGTGTTTTACTCCGTCCATGACCGTGTAGCGTGAGGCCATGATACAGGGGGAACGGGGTTTCTCTTTCCTTGTTGTGTTGTACTGCATCCGTCTTTACTGCATGGTGTGTACCCTTACTGGTATTGTAGATGAGCAGTTGTGAGATATTGCATGTGATTTTCTCCCTCGCATTCAGATTAACATCACCACCTCTCTGTTCACGCCCATGAAGGGCTGATAGGCCCCGGAGCACTAAGTTAAAGAAACTCCGCATCTCCTCGTTGACTGGGTCCGTGCTGCAGTTCGGGGAGGATGAGCCGTTGAAAGGGTCCTGGCTCTGTAGGCAAAACTTGTGCATCATCACGGCAGCCCGCATGAGCGTAAGCGCGTCCTCTTGACCAATTTGAGACACATATGTCTTTGCCAGCTCATCGGACACCTTCAATGTGCGAGATATGTAAATATCCTTCCTGCCTTCATTGCTCTTGGAAAACTCTACCCATTCCGGCAGGGCATCGAGCAGATGGTCTTTGAATAGAGATGAGTGTGGCTGTTTTTGTCTCTGCATGGGCGACCTTGATCACTCATAAGCTTTTAATACATCTTGCGAAGCTCTCAAAGCTTACATATAGTTGTGTCCGAATGTTCCATTAGAGCAATAATTTGAGCACATATGAGGGGGTCAAAGGGCGGAGGTGAGGGTCGAGCCGAATCCCGTCGCTCGACAGCGCGAGCGAAGTCACGCAAACGTACATAACACTGATGGTGGTAACATATATCAGTCGCATGCGCATCAGATGCTACGGCAACCAGTCTGCTAGGTAAATGAAAGTTTTTCGTGGTCTTCGCCCAACTCTTCAAGTTGGCATCTACGGCATCGGTTAATACTGTGTGAAGGTTGATCTGGTCCTCACCCTCACAAATTACACAAGACTTGCTATTGGCCGGAAGGTGAAATTCTCCAGATGACCTGAGTTTTTTGGGACTAGATCTATTGTGCGGGCTGGTAGCTATCTTTGTCAATAACCTCTCTCGCCCATTTAACACGAGAACTACTACAATACATCCTGCAAGTTTTGTGATACTGAGCATTGTGTGATTTAAGTGTTGCTGCAATACCTAGACCAGCATTCAACTTACTAATGCTGACGTTAATGCCAGAAGGAAGAGTATTGGGATTAATAGCATTGAAGTCGTTGAGATCTCTCTCAAGTGATACAAGTCCCTCCTCATTTGGGAGTTTGCAAGGCTTCTTGAGTTTTGTCTGATTGACAAAGACAACAAAGTCCCCAATTCATAATATTAACGATTCGCGATATGCATACATCAATTTGCAAGCGAATGTTGCTAATATTGATTAAATAACTGCACCACTCAGTATCTGAATAAAAACGGTAGCGTTGTTCACGCATTTTCGGCCTCTCAGAATTATGCGCGGTTTTATTTGGGATGTTAGGGAATCATGTGATTATTGATTGATTGACGTGTGGTTTACGTCTGTTTAACAAACGATGTATGTGAAGAAGATCTCAAACCAGTGCGAAATAAAGCTAATATTGATAATTGGAAATGGTCATCTAAATATTTTGAAATTTGTTATGTGAAACCCCTAAAACTCAAACTTCGACCATAATTTGACCTTGAATATGACCTTGAGTGGCGAATTTGACCACAAATCGTCGAAATAAGACCAGAATCAGAATATACGACCCCGAATACCCATATTTAGTGGTATTACTCATGGTTCTAGCCCTTTTGGTTTTTACCTACGATTGATTTCTAATCCGAGTGGCGGCCATATTGGATTTCGCAAATATGGCGGCCCCAAGTGGCGCCCGTCTTGGCGCCCATCAAAAATCGAAACGGTAGGGTATGGGCGACGTCTGTACCAAAATTGGTGCTTTTGGAAGAATGTGAACCAAACCTCCCATGTAATGCCCTAACATCCCCAACTATGACGGACGGATGGAAGGACGGAACGGACAAGGGTAACACTAAATTCCCATAAAAAGCTCCGACACACAGATATTTTTCTGACACGGCGGAATTATGTTTTCTGGCCTGAATTCACACAACAGATATTTTATTTTCCAGCATAGTAACACAATCATACCTTCTCAGTATTTTCTGTAACTTTCATTGTCAGTTTGTCTATTTGTCTCTCCACAACTGCAAACCAGGTGCCCCAGTATATGCGGTCAATGCGTCGGTGGGTTGAAAATCTGCAGAAGACAGGAAAAATACAAAGAGGTTGTAAAGTATGCATGATACACGATACATGTATTTATCAACTTTAGTTCATGCTAGAGAAAACTAATTTGCAGATTTTTAGTAGGTACCATACCCATCACTGAAATAAATTGCCAAATTGTCATGTTATTTGTAAATGTATCTATTTTCAAAATATTTCAAAAGCAATTAATCTGACACTACACAGTCAGTACGAAAAATGAAAATCCACCCACACAAAATTTTGATGAGCAGATAAATCTCCTAAGGCCGGAGTTTTCTGACTAAATTTCTATGGTCTTAATACATGATATACATGCACACTAACACTGCTGTCAGTTTTATGTAAACTTGCCACCTTATAAGGTTATATATATATAAACATTGCAAAACTATGTGGCATATACTTTCTGTTGAGATGCCGACGCACAACTATGTCGACATGTTGAGATAAAATATCACATTATGTCGACATGTTGTGTAAAACTTATCATATTATATCGACATGTTGTGTTAACTTATCACGTTCAAAAAAGTCACCATGTTGAGATAAATATCACGTTATGTCGACTTGTTGAGATAAAATATCACGTTATGTCGACATACTGTGTTAACTTATCACGGTATGTTGACTAATTGTGATAACTCGCATTAAGTTGACTTGTTGTGGCAACTTATCAGGTTATGTTGACATCTCATGATATTTAAGTCAACATGTTGCAAGAAATTATGTCGACATCTTGATGGCAAATATATGCCACCATACGAAACACAATTTTCCACTATTATTACTACTTAGAAAAATGTAAGAATGAGACTTATTTTTATTTCACGAAATTAATCAAATAATAATTGTATTATGAAAATAATTTCTGCATGTTAAATTCTCAGATACATCATAGTTTCATATAAGTGAAGATGTTTATCAGGAGATTAAAGGTACATGTACATGCCCACCCAGTAGGCACAAACTGTTCTTTATATCAGACATAATCCGAGACATTGTCTGGCAAAATAAACATTATTTCACCATTACCCCCACGTATTGATTGGCATTATTATACATTTTATATCAGATGTCAATTTCCACACTGATATCAGGGGCGATAACCGCGTTTCCTTAACATGTTAACGGACATTACTATTTATTCTCTGTATTTATTTTTTGATGTGCAATGATCATACTTTATTATCTGTCGAAAGTATTATATTTTTTCAGGTGGCGCATTTAACTAGAATAAATAATTAAAAAATATCATGCCTCATTTGAATATGAAAATAGCCCGATATCACCGCGAGTCACTATCAGTAAAATATATATTACTAAATGATTATATCTGTATAGCGGGCACTCATAATTTTTAGAACTGGTGGAATAGTGGCACAATTATAGTATACATGCACTTATTTAATTCCTATAAAAAACATTTTGTGCCTACTGAGTGGGCATGTACATGTACCTTTAAACAGTCACGAGGATAACAGTGAAACATCCTTTATCAAATTTAAGTTTCGTTTTCTTTATAGTTTGTAAAATCATTTCCATGTTAAATTCCCATAGATAAATAGTATTTTTGTATTAAATAGCATTATTTAGCCAAGCGAGCTAATTATCTTGAAATAATGCATAGGTGAGTGGGTCCTTACGCCAATCAAACGAGTGAGCTTATCGAACCATGTTTGATTATCTGTATAACCCACGCATGTGTATTAATTCAAGATAATCAGCTCACCTGGTAAGAAAACTAAATTGCTAATTCTGCAAATATTCGTCAATTTACACCATCAGCCTTTCCATACCGAGAACAAAATATCCCGATCCAGTAGGCACCCGTATTGCAATCAGATTGCCCAATATTGTCTTAGTGATGGAAAGTAATGGAACCAGGCGTGAATCCCAGTATTGTAGATTAAACCTTAATTTGTGACTGGGACTTGAGAAATAGGGCTTACGGATTTTACGACGAGCGTAGATCCTGATCAGCCTGTGCATCCGCAGTCTGATCAGGATCTGCACTGCTCGCCAAGTCCCCCTCCCCAAAAATGGAAAGACCCGATATGCTTCTACAATCAACATAGATCCTTATCAGGCCACAGGAGCGTGTAATTTGATCAGGAGCTACACTGGTCACAACTCCCATGAGCCCCATTTGTCCACCCTCCCGGCCATAGGTGTAGCTGTTGGTAGGCCGTTAAACACAAATAAATCAATCAATTAATGAACTGCAGAAACGTAACACAACTGACTGCTCATTTATCATCCATCGCTACGGTCCGTGCATTAATTTAAAGCGTTGTAACGATTCCGTTAGCTAAATTATGAAACAATTTGCCGGCTTCTATATACCTCTTGTCGGAAATAAGAACATGTTATGTGTATTGTGTATTTGCCCTTTCAGATCGCTGATTGTCAGGCTAGATACGCACCTGGGGGCCTTTTCACTAAACGTCTTACGACTAAAATGTTCGTAAGCGCAAATTAGAATCGTCTGCAAATTTCAATTGATGGATTTACATTTATTGAGCATAGGCTGCATATGCAGCCTATGCTCAATAAATGTAAATCCAACAATTATTTACAAGAAAACATTGTTAATGTGAAATTTACAGACTATCATAATTTTGCACTTACGATCCTGGCTGATCCAAGTCGTGGTTACTCAAGCGTTTCCACGTGCACGCTTACATTGTGCTGATTTACTGGCGTGGTTAAAACTGTCATTTCCCTACACAGCGAGCAGAGAATGTACACGGACAATTCTAGGTATGTTTTAGCTACGTTATTCCTACTGTACACTTGTGTACACCCTGCCCCATGTTGTTTCAGGGTCCAGGTCCAGATAATTATCCCCGCTGCGTAACCAGTGACCATTTACCCGTTCTCCGTGCGAGCCATTCTGACCCTACCGCCGTACCCAAAGGATTCAAGGTGTTCATGAATACCTCCGGCTATATACAGGTACCGTGCTCGTACTATGTAGTCAGGGGAAAAACACCTTGCAGAAGTTTCGAACACATAATTAATGGCAGTAATAACTTGAATGTATTACCTTTGAATTACTCTCGATTCGCCACAATCACAATTCGCCACATCTCGATTCGCCACAGAGTAAACATGATTCGCCACAGTTAAAACCCGATTCGCCACAGTTTAAACACGATTCGCCACAGTATAATTAAAATGAAAAGTATACTATAAAAATAATAAAAATATTAACAAAACATGATGACATAACAAAATAATCAGCTTTTATAACGTTTATATACGTAATGTGAGCCTTGCCCGCAATTATTAACTCGATTTTCCTATGTATCGATTCAATTCAGGATACGTGTGTCAATTATTTAACACCTGTACGTGTTGACCACCTGTGACCATTGTGTAACGATGCGTCATGTGTCTTCTGCCCAGTTGTCAGACAAACTAACACCTCAAATGAAATTGTGAGATGGATCGTGGCGAACAGTGTGGCGATAGGTCTGTGAAATTAATCCTTAATCATGGAGTGAAAATGACAATAGACATACATAATAGTTTAATACATTTAATATAAAGTACATTTTTAGCACATACAACCTAATACACTTTTTACCCTCAAAGTACGCACCTTAATACCACCATAAATATAGTCTCGTCTCGATAATATATCTATATAGTGTCTATACAAGGTCGTAAACTGCTATGCGAAGCATGGTCAATACGACCTATAGTTTTACTAGACCATTGATATATCACAGTTTTAGCACATACAACTTAATACCACCATAAATATAGTCTAGTGTCTAGTAACACAAGGCTGTAACTATCAGTCTTTCACATCACATACACAAACTAAACGGGCCCATACAAAGATGCACATGCATCCAACAGAGCGCTCGTCGAGATGGCCTTCGTCCGGTACTGCTCACACAGCTTCCACAGTCGTCCCTGGATCTTCTTCGTCTGCTTCGTCTGGTGTCGCCTCATCTTCTTCTCCTTCACTAGTTTCGTCTGGATCGTCACTTCTTTCGCCTCGTTGTACAGCAGGGTTACGAGTACGTAGAATGATGGATTGCCCTTCCTCGCTCGTCGATTTAGTTTGTTGTGCCACCCTTTACAGTCGTTGTTCGTCCTCACCAATTTGTATCTGATTAAAGACATTTCTCGGCGATTAGCACAAACACAAACAAATAATGAACGTGAATTAATGGTGATGACCAATGATCACCAATTAATTGTTATCAAAGACTGATTGCCGCAGTAGCCATAATTTACTAATTTTAAAAGTAAGGTGTACAATTTGTTGATTCTTGTAAGGAATAACCTAATAAAACATAACTATTCCCGAAAAATGAATTGCAATCAAGATATTATATTTGAAAATTATACTGTGGCGAATCGTGTTTAAACTGTGGCGAATCGTGTTTACTCTGTGGCGAATCGAGATGTGGCGAATCGTGATTGTGGCGAATCGAGATATTACCTTACCTTTCTACTTGTGTATCGGTCAGGTGTCTGTCGTTGGGAATATCTGGGTAAAGGCTTGTAGTATTCTGCAATGGTGGAACTTGAACTATGTTCAGCTCCCGCTTGCTTGTTGACGAGCACTGGGAACCAGTACAACTTCAAGCCAAACGCAGGGAATCATTCGCACTTAACGAATAAACCGTGATTTTTACGTCCTCTTTAGAGCATTTTTTATAAATGTAAATATTCTTTTAATTACTATTTTGCGTGTTTATGAAATATAAGTCAATTTAAATATCTTAGCAACATTATAAGTGTGCAGAATAACGCGAGAAAGTCGGCACTATTTCGTGCGGATACACTGTTTTGACCTCAGTTTTGTAGCGAATTCCGCTCAAAAAAGGCCCCTGTTTGAGGACACAGTCAACTTATGAATAATATAGACGGTAAACCAGTCCTGGCACAGCTTAGCAACAAGGAGTAAATTCTCAGGACAACGGCATTGATTGTTATTATTAAGAGATAAATAAAATAGATGCTACAGGAATGGTATGTATGTGCCAAACATTTTATTATATTATTTTCATGCGCTACACATGCAGGTTAAATTTTTCTGTATACGACTTGATGTGGGGGTGAGATGGAGATTTCGAAAGTGAAAGTAGACGGTTCCGTCAAAAAAGGGGAAATAACTCATGAAAATAAACCCGCATGACCCCGTGTTTGGCATGGATCTAGAACCGGCTTAGGTCACTGACTCCAGGAACGGAAGTAACACAATTGTCGCAGGTAGTTTATGATTGTCATGTTTGTGTGAATGTGGGTCTATGGGAAATCAATACACCAAGTTACAGTTCCGCTGCCATCTTTCATCCGGGTTACACAGTACAGGTAAACAAACCGTAATTTCCGATATTTCCATGCTGTGACAGCTGTCAGACGGAGATAGTTTTTGCCTCGGTTCTCCATACACACCGTATAATCTGATGTGTTTTGTTGACATTTACTTTTTAAAATGATTATGTTATATTATCTAAATGAAAATACTCGTCCCAGATACGTTAAACTGGTTCACGAGACGTTTGAAGTGAACACACTATTGACCGGTTCGCGTTTTGTGCCAGTGGCCGACACCCACATATTCTGCAATTCCTATTGAATATGTAAAATATAATGTATGAAATTGATTGCTGAATGTAATATTTCGTTCAGCAAACAATTATTTCCCTCGAGTTATTCCGTTGTTTTTTTTTATGTTTAATTAGCTACCAAAAAACCATTGGTAAACACTTGGCTTAGTCCTAAGACAGAAATTGACATACAATGGAAAAAGCAGAGGTGCTCACAGACCATTATACAACTATGTCAAGTGACAATAACCTTAATCCCGAATTCAAAACAGTTAAGGTTAAGAGAAACCCCGAAATTCAAACAAAAATAGATACTAACACGTTATGGCCAGAATCTAATGAGGTTGACTGCCGCAATCGGTGCTTTATTATGTAAGAACTAAAATATGCCCTTAAAAATAAGAAAAACTCTGCACCAGGAGCTGACAAGATACACTACGCAATACTAAAGCATCTCCCAAAAGAATCTATGGAACAACTGCTTCTGGTGATAAATAAATCCTGGGTAAATGGTACACTACCAGATACCTGGAAAGAAGCTACCATCATCCCTATATTGAAACCAAAGAAGGACCCAACACTCCCACCCTCATACAGACCCATTTCTCTAACACCAGCAATATGTAAAATAATGGAAACGATGGTAGCTAACAGATTAAAACATCACTTAGAAACAAATCAGAAACTCGGCCCGACCCAATCAAGATTCCGAAATAACAGATCTACATTAGATCAACTCGCACGACTAGACATAATTATTAAAACAGCCATGATGGAAAAGAAAATGGTCGTTGCAGTATTCCTAGACTTAGAAAAAGCCTTTGACCTAATGTGGACGAAAGGTGCAATAGAACAACTCATCGGGAAGGGCATAAATAATAGAATGTTGTTGTGGCTTGACAACTTTCTGACGGGCAGAAAAATTAGAGTGAAAATAGGATCAGAACACTCCGAATTTCAAAATGTAGATAACGGTAGCCCCCAGGGCAGCGTAGTTAGTCCAACGCTGTTTAACATCATGATATATACATTGTATAACGAACTCAATGAGAACAACCCAATTACAACTATCAAAACTGATCTATCGCAATTTGCAGATGATAGCTCGATCTGGCATGTACATACATATCTGAATATAGCCTTGGGGGCTGCACAGACAACATTAGATACAATCACAACATGGCAAAAGAAATGGGGGTTTAAAATATCCCCACTAAAAACTGAGGCAGTCATCTTTCATAGAGGAGGACACTTATTCTACAAAAGCACGGAGCAACGGTATGCATATAAAGGAGATCAACAATACGAAATTAAAGAACTAGTTGTTAACAATCAGGCAATACCATACAAAAAATTCGCAAAGTTCCTAGGTATGTACTTGGACGATAGACTTACCTGGGGACCTCACATATCAGATCTAATTCAACGTTGTAGGAAGGATCTAAATCTAATGAAACTAATCTCAGGTACATCTTATGGTGCAGACAAATCCTCCCTCCTACAACTATATAAAGCATTAATCCTGTCGAAGATGGACTATGGATGCATGCTATACAAAGATGCTGCGGCTGCTCACCTGGATAAGTTAGAATTAATTCAAAGATCAGCGCTAAGGCTTGCCACGGGTGCCTATAAAACAACAAGAGCCGCAGTAATCGAAGTAGAAACAGCAGTGTTACCACTAGACTTAAGAAGGGAACAAACATTACTCAAATACTGGGTCCGAACCCAACCCCATGGCGCTCACCTACCAATCAACGAACTAATACAACTCAAACCAGCATACAAATACAATATGATTAAACTAAAACGAGACGCAACCAATACAGTCAATAATTATACCAACAAAAAAGCCAATATAAAAACGTGTTATGCAATGAATGCACTAAACTTAACAGAAGAATATGATCTGGGTGGATGCGAGATGCAGCCATTCAAAACGCATATCCCGTATTATCTATTTGAAATTACAGCTCGATCTGATCTCACTGAAATTATAAAAGATAAAACTATGAATCCAACCCTTAGCCTCAAACACGCAATGGAACATTTAGAACATAATTGGAAAGACAGCCTACACATCTATACGGACGGTAGTAAAAACCCAGAACTCGGTATCACCTCAGCTGCGTTTGTGGTCCCGGAACTAAGTCACGTAGAACAATACAAACTGGCCCCCAATCTAACTGTATTTACTTCGCAATTGAAAAAGCCCTCATATTCCACATAAAATTAAAAAAGTACAATAACACTGTAATCATAACAGACTCACTAAGCTCCATCCAAGCAATCAACACAGGTACGTCTAAAACGAGACCTGACAAGGTCCATACCATTACAATTCTTATAAGTAAACATATGGAACAAGGGAAACATATTAATATAGACTGGGTACCCTCACATGTTGGAATACCTGGAAACGAAGAAGCCGACCGAGCGGCAAGCACAGCTCATTTGATAGGAACACAAGATAATACTCTGCCTACACACAGAGAATTATATTCAGTCATTAAACAAAAAATAAAATCAAAATGGCAAAAACGATGGGATAACATTCATAAGCATTACTATGGCGGGCACACATTTCAAGTCATGGTGCCTACCATACCAAATAAATGTAAACAATACAGCAAGGATAGAATGTCAGATAAAATAATAACACGACTCAGACTAGTAGAAATGGTATAAAGGCAAATCTTCATCCACAGGGCAGCGATATTGATGTAGATTTGAATTGTAGTCAGTGCGACGAAGATGAAATAGAAGAACTGGACCACTATTTCTTCTTCTGCCCAGCGCATGAATTAGCAAGAGAAGATCTAGCCGCTGTCTGCTTAAAAAATAATGTTATATCATCTCCATATAATTTAATATTCCCCCCTAAAGAATGCGAAAATGAAATACACTTAGCTGTACTAAAATACATTAAGGCGACAGGTTATTGGAATAAAATATAAACATGACACCGTTGCTCCACTAAAATTAAAAGCTGTCAAAAATAAATGATATAATGATTTTATTTGAAAATACAACTCATGCAAACAGTTATACGCCGGTGTCGTGGATAGAAACACATTACAAACCCGATGGAGTGGCCGAGCTAAGTTACGTCCGTGACACTGGGCCCCATTGTCTCCATCCCATATCTGAAAATTGCTGTAAATATTTTCAGGATTTACCAATCTAATATAATCTTTAAACATGTCAATAGACGTCCGTACACTCGGCCGGGAGGCGTTACTCATTCTAGAGTGAATAGTCGAATGACGAGCAACATCACTTGTGTCGGGGATACATGTTTCTCCGGCAACGAGAGGACTGTTGCATACTATGCTGCTCGTCTGCCTGCTAGATGCTCGCACCTAATAATAATACTAGAATTAATATTTGATCAATGGTGGCAGCCGGGTGCTGCCTGCATCCAATGCTACAACAATTCTCACCTTTAGTCTGCTCACTGGTGCCACTGGTCTCATAACAATACCGAGTTGACTTGCAACAAGGAAAGTAAAATAATGTCACGATATGCGATGCAATCAAATAAGTACAATAGAACTGCACCTTTATTTCTTCCATAATGGTAATACCTGGCGGTTATCATTGATCACGAGGCAATCAACCCAAACAACCAACTATTACAATCATTAATCATACTGGCCCATCAAACTCAAACAGTTAATATGGTGCCCGGTCGGACGAGTGGTTAGCACAACTGAATCGGGTAGCTCCGAACGCCAATGCCTTTGACTGACGGCTGGCGTCAAACAAATAGCAAACCCTAGATCATTTTAACGATATCCTGCGAGCTGCCGCCCCCTGGGTGGACCACTGTATTAAACTCGAACGGACCGTATGGGGACGGGGCCGCGGGGGGCGGTGTCAGCGTATGGCTGGCCGCCACTTGGGGATCCCGTCCGCTTGCGGCTGCAAAGGCCATTCTAGCATAACCATAGCTAAAACTAACGTACAAGTAATCCCACCCAATGGGTATGTACTCATCGGAACTGGCCCAGGAAAGTCTCTTGCGTATGGACTGCCTTATCGAGGATTAGTACTGGGAAATTAACGAGACGATATGTACAGGCTCGTGTGGGCTAACACATGAATCCAAAATTAACATACAAGTAATCCCACCCAACGAGTGTACGGAATTCTACCCACCACAATCCCGATATGCTATTATGTACTATGTTAGACTAGACTTAGTAGTTATATTTAGTAGTAGTGGTAAGGGTAATGAGTGGAAAGAGGAAGGGTCAACAATTGGTCTGGTACCGGTGGAACTCGCTTCACTGACGAAGCCTGTTTAGTCGGTGACGGACGGACTCTTCTTGCACGCATTATTGTTGGCCTGCCTTCTAACCACTCAAGCCAGACTACTTCTGGTATTTTAATCAAACTGCAACAATAGGGGGTTTGAGTGGGTGGATGGGGTACATATATGCATAGACGTACTTGTATATATATCCATGTAACATATATAGAGCGTGCCACCGTCTGATAACAAAATATATTGGACTCGCAGAGATTGACATCGATCCGTGCATGAAATGCCACGGCTTCGTTCGGTCTCTGCGAAGCTCCGGGACGGCTGGTGTCGTGGGGATATCGTTGTCGGGAACCGTAAAGTCGCCCCGAACCCCTGCGATATCAGCCGTTAGAAACAGTAATAATATACAAAAAAAAAAAAAAAAAGAAGAAAAAGCAATTACCCAAGGCACACACATTATTCGAAAATAGCACTGTACTCGAGTGAGCAATGACATTGGTTGAACCTAGCCTCTACCCGAATACGTCACAATCCAAATAACTGCATAGCGGTCTGGTCGATGGGTGTAGTAAGTCTGAAACAAGTGCCGCTCTAATATAAACTTGTATTTTAACTGTAATGTAATTTTAAAATTGGCCCTATAATACATCAATAAAAACACATAGGAACACATACGTCTAGGTCCACACTGTCGCCGAGGAGTAATCATAATACACATATGTATACATGTCCATGATATGTACATATGCAAAAATGTATAGCATAACCAGGAGTCCCATTTCCAATACACGAAACAGATAGGGACCATACAATTGATGCTGAATAACCATACATGTTCTTCTCCCAAGATTCGTTGTAGCACCAATGCGTCACCAACGAAGCGACACCGAGAGGACCGCATCCAGGTACACCGATACTTGTCTAGTAAGTAGACAAATATCAACGACTCTCACTAGGTCACAACTGGTCTGGTGCATCCCAGGCAAGCGTCCAGGGAGTTCAGAATCTGCGGACGTAATACACTCATGTCACACATAAGTCCACTCAGTCCATCCTATGATAGACCGCGCAAGACACGGGGGCGGCTCATAGCTCCCTTACGTGTGTCTCGTCCCGAATGGCAGGGTGACAGTTTTTTGTAATTTTTACTACATCCAAGCACGCAATAATAGCTTACTTCCGCCCAATACGGACGGTCCCTTACACGCATAGGCATTATACATGTACACAATACTCCGCACAGCAGCGTGTAGTGTAGTAGAGAATATGCATAACATAAACAAATATAAACTCACACACCCATTGTGTCCGGTAAAACCACTAAGGCGACCAAGTCAACATATGAAGTCATAGAAGACAGAAGCTGCTCCCGCTGATTGAAAGCCGGGAGTGCTTGGTGAACCCGGGTGTCACAAATAACCAGTGGATCCACTCCATACAGACACGACGCTAGAAGACAGAAGCTCAAGAACGGAGGATTTCTGCCTGCATCAATATACCTCAAAGCGCCGAACTGTTTCTGTGCAGTTAGTGGTCGAGCCGGGCATAATGGTCTCATCATATTGTCCATATAGTCAATCAACAGAATCTGGCCCTATGGGGACCAGCTATTTCGCCCTTAGGGCAGTAGATGAGCCAAGTCAATATGACATTGGACATAACCCTGACAGACACACTTAGATAGGCACGCACCCACAACATATACATACACAATCCAGATAAGGGCATCTGTGATTTTCATGCACACAGCTCACTCAAACACAAACCAGATGCGGTCCTCGCGGTGTAGCCAGACGCATACGACATCAACAAAGGGAAGATCAGAACCAAATAAAACAAACTTAGTCCCCCCCCCCCCCCTCCTCGGGGACAAGGCCTCGCTCGTGTCTACCACCCACTCAGTGGGAGGTGGCCTAGGCCTCTGTGGACCCGACATCGGGTCGTTTCCTCTGTGTTGCATACTGGGCAGTGTCATGCTATATGCGCCTTGGGATCTGTGGCGGAATGAGCTGCCTGGGTGTTGCCAGTGGCGGCCTTGTGGGTGACTTGGGCATGGCTTGCCTGTCTCCTCGTCGCTGCCCATGGCGGTTGCGGTGCGGAGCCTCCGGTTGTCACTGACTGTGGTGTCCCGGTCTGCTGTGGGTGGGTCGGTGGCTCGGCTCCGGCTCGGCCTGCGCTGTTGCTCCTCTGTGGGCGTTGGATTTGCCCATATCACGTGGATCCGTCTCTGCTTGGTCTGTCTTGCCTCGTCCAACTCTCTAATAGCATTAGCAGGTAATATAACAATGTAACAGCTGAGTATCCATATATCATGTGCACGCACACTCGGCCCTCTTCACGGTCTGACATATCGGCATTGTGCAATAGGAGAATTAACTAATTAGGTTAAACTCACCGCCTCATCGTCTCCTTCATTTAATGCACATATTTCGACTGTATCGCATATATTAGTAAATTCGGAAACAAATGGGTCAACGGCCATTGGCCTGATCATTTACGGGCACATGTCCGGGTATGGAAGGTCTTCGAGCCATTTCACACCCTTAAATATAAGAAATAAAGCCGAAACACGCCGACGCCGAATGCCTGTGCGCGTATACCCATCCTCGTTCAGTTAGCTGAACAACTTGCGAGTACACTGTGATCTGTTTAATTATGCTTATGAAAGCTAAATGAAGGTCGATTTCAAAAGATGAATGTAAGTTTGATTTAAAAAATGCAATATTATAGATTAGGGAGCAAAATGAAAATAGCACATTTTGGCTGGCAGTCAATGGGACAGCGGTTTGTTTACATGTAACGCTCGTGCGGCGCAAAATCTACAACAACAACAATGACCATAGGTACCAGTCCACCAAGATTTTAGAATTTTTTAGCAATTCTTGGCCGAGTGAGCACTTCCGCAAGTTTTTTTCTCAGATATCCTCTTCATATATTCACAGAGGCTGTTTGCTGTATACACCTGTTACATTATATGTCAAGAAACTTTAGTAGCTACACAAATCAAATTGGCATACAGCTAAGAGCATTTATAATGTGCGAAAGTTAGCATGTGGTGATCAATTTCTGCACTTATTCCGTCATGGCCGCTGGACTAAAGGCGCCAGAAAGCTATGTGACGTGCGGAGTTTGCACCAACAAATAATGTGTGAATCAAGTCTACATGTATACCTGCCCACACTGATCATAGTCTGTACTGGTACTGAGTGTTTTGTTTTCGAGCCACAAACCTCTGTTTCAGACTGTTAAAATGGCGCCCCAAACAACAAACACACATTTCGAGCGGAAGATGCGTACAATTTTAATCTGAATATGCTCACTAAATGGCCCAGATCACAGTTTGGCACATAATTTTACAAATACTTGCTTTTGTCAGCTGAAAATAGCATAGGATGGGGAGTATTTAATTTTAAGTCACATTCAATCGCCACAGACAGGCAGTTTTGGAATATTCAGTAAAAAGCCTTTTTCAGGTGGACTGGTACCATATATGCCAAACTGTAACTAGGCGTATTGGTTGTCCGTTATGAGTGGCGATCCGGGTCATAAGTGCCGTTTCCAACGCGTTGACAAGCCAACGCGTTGATTCACCAAAGCAACGCGTTGAAAATGTATATACTATATAGTAATCAACGCGTTGCTTCTAGAAAGCAACGCGTTGCTTCTCCAACGCGTTGAAAACGATGAGCAACGCGTTGAAAACGATGAGCAACGCGTTGGAACATACCCATATTGGCAGTTCGGGTCATAAGTGCCGTCTCTAACACGTAAGAGAAGCAACGCGTTGCTTTGCCGTTTCAACACGTTGCTTGTTGTTTCAACGCGTTGCTTTGCCATTTCAACGCGTTGCTTTGCCGTTTCAACGCGTTGCTTTGAACGACCAATCAAAGTCCATGTCTACTGTTGTTGTTGTTGTCATTATTGATATTCCCGCGCTTACTTACTAGATGCGCACACAGCTGGCATCGGGGGGGGGGGAGTGGGGGGTGTTTCAGGGGTCGCGAAACACATGAGACGCGCCGCGACATAACGTACCTTCGGGTATTTGGAATTTCGCCGTAAATGGTTTTGAAAATTGAACGTAATGTTCGTATATAATGTACACACATTTGACGCACATTTCAGAGCAAATGCGGAATTTGATTCCGCATTTGTTCTAAAATTTTCAAATTCTGACGTTTTTTTGCAGAAATTGTGTTCAATTTTCAAAAGCATTTACGGCTAAAATTCCAAATACCCGAAGGTACGTTATGTCGCGGCGCGTCTCATGTGTTTCGCGACCCCTGAAACAGCCCCACCTCCATTCCCCCCACCCCCCCCCCGATGCCAGCTGTGTGCGCATCTAGTAAGTAAGCGCTGGAATATCAATAACGACAACAACAACAACAGTAGAGCTGTAACATGGACTTTGATTGGTCGTTCAAAGCAACGCGTTGAAACGGCAAAGCAACGCGTTGAAACGGCAAAGCAACGCGTTGAAACGACAAAGCAACGCGTTGAAACGGCAAAGCAACGCGTTGAAACGGCAAAGCAACGCGTTGCTTCTCTTACGTGTTAGAGACGGCACTTATGACCCGAACTGCCAATATGGGTATGTTCCAACGCGTTGCTCATCGTTTTCAACGCGTTACTCATCGTTTTCAACGCGTTACTCATCGTTTTCAACGCGTTGGAGAAGCAACGCGTTGCTTTCTAGAAGCAACGAGTTGATTACTATATAGTATATACATTTTCAACGCGTTGCTTTGGTGAATCAACGCGTTGGCTTGTCAACGCGTTGGAAACGGCACTTATGACCCGGATCGCCACTCATAGTCCGTTTCCTTGATGACAGAGTCATCCTTTGCCTCCATCTTTTGACCATTAAACGCGAAAAGATGACGAAGTGGACAGAATGGTTTCTTACAGGCACTTTGTGGTATGAACGAGAAAGGCATCTGTAAATCATACCAAATTGTATTCTGATATTAAATATCTAGAAGGTATGATACTCGCCATATTTTTAACCAACGGAAGTGGATTATTTACCTTGGGCCCGGCTCGCTAATTCAGTAATTGTAACGCTCGCGAAGGTATGTGTCAGCAGGGTCCCGGCCTTCTCGAGCGTTACAATTACTGAATCAGCGAGCCGGGTCCAAGGTACACTAGTACCATTTCCGTTGGTTCAAAACAGATGGCGAGTGTCCTACCTTTTGGATATTTAATATAAGAGTAAAATTGGGTATGATTTAAAGAGTTTTGACGCAAAGTGCCTATGTTGTTTTTGGGAAAACAGCTGTCCGTTTTATAAAGGTAGAGGCTGGAGGCAATATCCTACAGCGGCATGAATATTAATGAGGCATGAATATTCATGAATGACAAAAAGCGCGCGCTCAAAGCAACGATGAACATCGACAGTGCTGCTGTTGATGTCGGCATGAGGCTGAAAGGTTTCGTCAGTTCTTTCGAAGAAGCTAGACAAGCCATGAGGGAACTGGAAAAAGACACAACAACGTCATATTCCAGTTATAAATAGGACAAAAACTTCGGAAACAACGGTAAATATTGCATAATGTGTAGAGTAGATGTACAAACAATATCCGTATAGTGCCAGTAGTCATGATACAAGCGTGAATACAATGTCTGAAACTGAAACGAACGGTATAATATTTAAAGTTTACACTAATGATTGCCAACACATAAATGCGATATTTTATATGACTTACACAACACACAGCAGTAGGATATTGCCTAAATATGGTGGCAAATCCGCTACAGCGGAATATTGGACATACACAGCCACGGCTGTAGGATATTGCCTACACATATTGGTGGCAATCCTTACAGCGGATATGACATACACAGCCCACGGCTGTAGGATATTGCCTACACATATGTGGCAATCTCTACAGCTGGAATATATGACATACACAGCCGAGCGCTTCCTGACGGCTGTAGGAATATTGCCTACATATGATGGCAATCCTCTACAGCGGAATATATGACATACACAGCCCACGGCTGTAGGATATTGCCTACGTATGGTGGCAATCCTCTACAGCGGAATATATGACATACACAGCCCACGGCTGTAGGATATTGCCTACACATATGGTGGCAGTCCTCTACAGCGGAATATATGACATACACAGCCCATGGCTGTAGCATATTGCCTACATATGGTGGCAATCCTCTACAGCGGAAATATATGACCAATACACAGCCCACGGCTTAGATATTGCCTACATATGGGTTGGCAATTCCCTCTACCTGGGGGGACACGGTATTGCCTCATGGTTGGCAATCCTCTACAGCGGGACACCGTGTATGACTCATATGGTGGCAATCCTCTACAGCGGTACACCGTATATGACTTGTACACCGTGTATGACTGACACATCCACCGCTGTAGGATGCTAACTGGATTTTGCCTACATATGGTGGCAATCTTCTACAGGATTTTGCCTACATAGGTGGCATTCCTCTACAGCGGTACACCGTATATGACTTACACAACCCACAGCTGTAGGATATTGTCTACATATGATGACAATCCTCTAACAGAGGTGGCAATACTCTACAGCGGTACACCGTGTATGACTTACACAACCCACGCTGTAGGATATTGCCTCATATGGTGGCAATCCTCTACAGCGGTACACCATATATGACTTGTACACCGTGTATGACTTACACAACCCACAGCTGTAGGATATTGCCTACATATGGTGGCAATCCTCTACAGCGGTACACCGTATATGACTTGTACACCGTGTATGACTTATACAACCCACATCTGTAGGATATTTCCTGCTTATGAATGCAGTCTTCTACAGTGGATCACCTTATAGGGCATAATACACACTTGGTGTGGTATGGACCTGGCACTAGGTCAGGTTATTCTAATTTCAAGGCTGAATATATTTGTTCTCGATGTAAATATTCAATTCTGATTTTGGGATCGAACCCGTTTGCCCGGCCTTACATGACCTTAGCTGTTGATAGGCCGTTAAACACTAATAAACAAACAAACAAACATAATACACAACCCACAGGCACAGCTGTAGGATATTGCCAACATATGAAGACAATCCTGTAGAGGCAGGACACCGTAATGGTATAATATTGCATACACAACTCGTGATTTGTCTTCACTTTCAGATGTGTTTGTTGGGACAAATTAAAAATTCTCTGGCAAGACAAGTTGTCCAGAAAGAAGAGAAAACGATGGGATTCCATTTGTGATGCTGGCGACGATGGTGTACGACTACCAGCATGGAAAAGACCGGCATAGAAGGAGGAAAGAACGACAGAAGACGGCAGACTGTCAGTTATGAAGCATTATATAAAGTGAGTTGGAAAGCATTCGATTCTTTTTTAAGAGAGATGTAGCGTTCGTCCATGTGCGTACATACATGTGTATGTGCTTGTCTGCGGCGTTAGTAACACTTTAATTTTTGTCGCGCCCGCATGCGGACAGCGTGATAATTATAGTCGCCACATTGGTGTACATACATACGTGCGTCCGGGTTAAAGTTTTTCGGTATGCTATCAAAGCCTCGGCGGCGCGACATGCAGGCCGCGGCCATCTAGTTGAATAATAAACAGCTTCACCGATTTTAATGATATTTGGCCACAATGTGTGTCTCGGGGTGGTGCTTTGTTTTGCATATGACCCACGTCCAACCGCCCAAGGTCAAGGACTTGCATTTGTTTCTTGTTTTATTTTTGTATTATCAAAGCTACCGGTAAGGGGATTAGCTTCGTTTAACAATGCCAGTTCTTGTTTTCTTCTAATGCATATTGTTGATTGCTGTTGGCCATAATATGGTTTAACGTCCAAAACAGATTGACGATCTCAACAGCTTCCTAGACTTTGATACCTAACCCCCTCCCTGTTGATCTGACCTACTTTTCTCTAAATGTAGGCCATGTCCGTCATAAGTTAGTGGGTCTGTCACAAAATATTATCAGTAGTTCCTGACATTAATAGCTAACCACCCTGGGTCATTTGATGACCGTGACCTACTTTACTCAAAATAATCTTATTAATGTAATGTACGACCGTCAAAACTTTGGTTGTACTTCCAAATTTCGCGTATCTCCTCATACATTAGTCGGATGTTCGACAAACTTCATTAGTAAGTAGCTTGTTTACATTGATACCTAACCATCCTGTATAATTCAGGTGACCTTCACATACTTTCTTATAATATATGTACCATCCTTCAAAACTTGGATGTACGTCCAAATTGTTCATACATCCTGTTACATTAGTCAGATGTTGGCTAAAGTTCATTAGTGGCTTCCTGACATTGATAGCTATTCTGGGTCATTTGAGTGACCATAGCCCAGTGGTAGTGGGTGAGTTACAATCATCAATGAAACAGGCTCTGTTTATTTCTAACTATACAGATATATCACAGCCCCTGGATCCATGCCCGATAAAGCACATTTCCGAACAGACATGCCATTCCTCACCGATTTGAGATGTTATCATAGAAGTTCAGAATTGGATGTCCAGTATGGGCCAAGACAACGCAGAACATTATGTAAGTATTAACTGATGAAAAATACTTACATACACTTCATCTTAGTCTTGTCGTGATTCTACAGTACCCAGACAGGTGAGTCCCTACACTACACAGACAGGTGAGTCCCTAGACTACACACACAGGTGAGTCCCTACACTACCCAGACAGATGGGTCTCTACACTACCCAGACAGGTGGATCTTTACACTACACAGACAGGCGAGTCCCTACACTACCAAGACAGGTGGGTCCCTACACTACACAGACAGGTGGGTCACTACACTATACAGACAGGCGGTTATCTACACTACCCAGAGAGGTGGGTCTCTACACTACACAGACAGGAGAGTCCCTACACTACACAGACAGGTGAGTCCCTACAGTACACAGACAGATGAATCCCTATACTACACAGACAGGTGAGTCCCTACACTACACAGACAGGTGAATCCCTACACTACACAGACATGTGAGTCCCTACAATACACAGACAGGTGAGTCCCTACACTACATACACAGGTGAGTCCCTACACTACCCAGATAGGTGAGTTCCTACACTACACAGACAGGTGGATCCCTACACCACACAGACAGGTGAATCACTACACAGACAGGTGAGTTCCTACACTACACAGACAGGTGGATCCCTACACTACACAGACAGGTGAGTCCCTACACTACACAGACAGGTGAATCCCTACACTACACAGACAGGTGAGTCCCTACACTACACAGACAGGTGAATCCCTACACTACACATACAGGTGAGTCCCTACACTACACAGACATGTGAGTCCCTACACTACACCGACAGGTCAATCCCTACACTACAATGACAGGTGAGTCCCTACACTACACAAACAGGTGGGTCCCTACACTACACAGACAGGTGAGTACCTACACTACATAGACAGGTGAATCCCTACACTACACAGACCAAACAGGTGAGTCCTAATTACACTACACAGACAGGTGAGTCCCTACACTACACAGACAGGTGAATCCCTACACTACACATACAGGTGAGTCCCTACACAACACAAACAGGTGAATCCCTACACTACACAGATAGGTGAGTCCCTACACTACACAGATAGGTGGGTCTTTACAATATAGAGACAGGTGAGTCCCTACACTACATAGACAGGCTAGTCCCTACACTACACAGACAGGTGAGTATCTACACTACACAGACAGGCGAGTCTATACACTACACATATAGGGTTTGACCTAATACTAGTCTATTCCCGTCTCTGAAATGACTTTAATTACAAGTTTCTGAACAGTATAATACTATTTCATCATCAGCTACCCTGCTAGCCAGTCTGTAATAGACCTTGTTAGATATATTTAAAGCCTTTTAATCAATTAAATATGTTCACCTTTTCCTCTCTAGATCATGGTTCACATGCAAGTATTCCGTAAT
>CM055281.1:53326173-53380664 GCA_029237695.1 Conchocele bisecta
GTTACGGTTGTGTGTACAAGGCGGTTTAACAACGTCTTTTTGTGTGTATTTACCTCCGACCCGCGTACTTTACATTAGAGTTAAAGCTAAATGCTTTGGTATCCATTGAAAGATATTATTATGTTTGCTACTATAACTAATGTTCAAAAAGGGAGTTGTGAACTTCAAAAATTAATTGACAACTGCTGCGGAAAACGCCGGGTAGGCCTTAGATCAATCACGTTCACGGTCGGGTGGAAAAAACATTGAACTGTATAAGGAGATCAACCCAGTCGCGCAGGTAATAGACGGACTGTTAGAGACTATCGTACCCTTAGATTTTATTGAATCATCTGTCGTATTACCTCCCGGCCTTTGGGGTGTCAGAGATGTCCAAGCTTTAATCACAAAGAGTATGCCTGATTGTGTCACGGTCACAGTCTCAAAAGCCACAGGGATTGCGACATTGGACGTTGATAAAAAATTAGAGATCACTCCGGGGTTGGCCTCAATGTTAGGATTTAAATTTGCACCCCCTTACAACGAGGATGAAGGGCGAGTGTTCCCGTTGCACTTTGTCTTCCCCGCGGGTTATTACCACGGCGATACCCAAGTAAACTTCGCCTTCACGAAAACTCTCGGGGTGCACCTTGATCGGGTGAACACATCGTACAACACGGTAGACGGATCCCCCAGCACATTACTTAAAACTGTGCCCGCCAGCGACTGTTTCTATGGCGAGACTGTGACCTTAGACTTCCCACACCCCGAGATGAAAGTTTTGTAATCGGGACACACCACGAGTTGAAGATTTCTATTCTTGATGATAAAGGGCGAGAGTTGAAGAACGATTACCCGATTTCGGTCGTCCTAGAAATTTCAAATTAATTATTTAGAATTAAACGCATGTTCGTAATATATATTATCAACATTATGAGTATATACGGACCAGGTAGTTCTTCCGATTGGGTGATAAATTCAAATAATTTGGAACCGGCAAAGAAGGGGGATTCATCCCGACAGAGGGCGACTTTTTACTTTTACTACCCAAAAAACAAAGGCCTTGATCAATAGAACTATATCGAGGGCCACGGACGAGATTCACAAGAGTCTACTATCACAACTTAGAGAATATGCCCTGGCTGTGAATACACAAAGTCGTGAAGAAACGCATACGGAACTAAACGAACTAGGTAAACAAATAACCAAATTTAGAAAAAGAGGCCCGGTTGGGGATTGATAAAGCCCGATGAAGACCGCCAGGCTGACATTAGGAGGTTTATGATGCGTTGCGCTAGAAAGATCTCTCAGCAGAAGCTACACTTGCTGAATTACGGAAAAAATAATCGATTTTCGAAAAGAGGCGTCGGGTATTGAGAGCCCGAAGACACCAGGCGGACCTTATGAAGGCTTATGAGGTGTTGCGCTCAGAGGACTCTCTCATCAAAGAGAAAGCGGCACTTACTGACCAACGGCATTACTGAACTAGATAAAAAAATAACCAAATTTCGAAAAGAGACCCGGTCGGTCGGGTATTGATAAAGTCCGAGAAGACCACCAGTCGAACATTGCAGAGGCCATTGCGGAGGCTTATGATGCGTTGCGCTTAGAGAACTCTCACAGTAAAGAAGCGACACTTACCGAACTAGATGGAAAAATAGCCGAATTTCTGAAAGAGACCAGGTCGGGGTTTGAGGGGGTCCGAGAAGACCACAAAGAGGCCATTGCGGAGGCTTATGGGGCGTTACGCTCAGAGGACTCTATCAACAGAGAAGCGGCACTTACTGACCTATACGAAAAAATAACCGAATTTAAAAAAGAGACCCGGTCGGGTATTGATAAAGACTTAGAAGGCCACCAGGCGACCATTACGGAGGCTTATGATGCGTTGCGCTTAGAGGATCTTGATGGAGTCCGAACGGGTATTGAGAAAGCCCTAGAAGACCACCAGGCGGATATTACGGAGGCTTATAGGGTGTTGCTCTTAGAGGATTCTATCAACAGAGAAGCGACACTTACTGAACTAGATGGGAAAATAACCAAATTTCGAAAAGAGGCCCGGTCTGGTGTTGAGAAAGCCCGAGAAGACCACAAGGCAGCCCTTGCGAAGGCTTATGAGGTGTTGCGCTCAGAGGACTCTCTCACCAGGGAAGCGGCGGTTGCTGAACTAGATGAAAAAATAACCAAATTTCAAAAAGAGACCCGGTCGGGTATTGATAAAGACTTAGAAGGCCACCAGGCGACCATTACGGAGGCTTATGATGCGTTGCGCTTAGAGGACTCTCTCAGCAGAGAAGCGGCACTTACCGAACTAGACGAAAAAATAACCGATAAACTGAAACATGATCGTATAGCCGCGACCAAAGCTCTTGAGGAGGCCTCTTATAAGATTCGTACTGAGGCATATAACGCAAACAATGCGCTTGCCGGAATAGTGAAAACAATGAAAACGCCAAAACGTGTCATAACAGTTTGGGCTGAGAAGCGGGGTCCCATTGGTTGAGGGCACTATGAATATTCGTTCGGTGCCAAAGCGAGTAATAAATATGGGGGATACACTATGACAGCTGTAGGTGAAGTTATCCAAATGGCGGT
Source organism: Conchocele bisecta (assembly GCA_029237695.1). NCBI lineage: Eukaryota > Metazoa > Mollusca > Bivalvia > Lucinida > Thyasiridae > Conchocele > Conchocele bisecta. The sequence goes on from CM055281.1 coordinate 53,328,748, forward strand.
CTGCTCGGTTAATGCTAATGGTAAACCTGTGGGCGCGGTCGCGATAAATATTGTAGTAGATGGGGAAGAACGGGGGGTTGGAGTCACTAAAATCTCTGGAGATAGTTCGACGGTGGTTGGTTCGTTCGCCGGTGATGATCGAATTAGACTTTCCAAAGGTAGTGTTATTAACTTTGTTACGAAAATCGGTGAACCAGAGAGTTCTTCCACTATTGTCTCATTGTTAATTGAACTTATTGTGTAAATACTAATATATTGAACTAAATTTAAATATGAACGAATCACCGCTTCCAATTGTCAATACCACTCCACCAACACTGTATCCAACTCTCAATACCACTCCATCAACACTGTATCCAATTAACGAAAGAAGTTCAGATTTTAGGTTGAATAATATCGTCGCTATGCAGGATATTTTAGTTAGAGAATGTGCAAATAGAAAAAGACACGCTAAAAAATATAAGCGCGCGGCGAACATAGCTGAAGCATCTAGTACGGTTCTGGCAAGTGTTTCTGTGTTGTGCGGGGCGGGGACAGCTGCAACTATATCCACCATTATAACAGTTCCTGTAGCGGGGATTTTATGTGCGTGTCGGCCGTTTTCTGGGTTGCTGTGTATTGGTAATTAGGGCGGCGGGTGGAAAACTCGAGAAAAAAAAAAAAAAGTAGAAAACATGATAGAATATCCGTTCTCGCTAGGTCTAAGAAAAATAGCATCGACGTTATGGTGTCCAAAGCGTTGGCCGATAAGAAAATATCAAATTTAGAGTTTGAATCCGTGGTGGAAGAAATGGGGAGATATGAAGAATTAAAAAATGATATAAGAATCAAGGCGCGTGCCACCATGCCCAAAATTGAGTGTACTGATTGGGATAAATTTAAGGTAAAACTTGGAAATAAAGTCGGAGGAAATGTTACAGCACCATTGTGATATTTTATAAAATAATTAAAACAAAAAAAATAAATTTTCTAATTTTCTTAATTTTCTAATTTTTTAAAAATTATTAATTATATTGGTGCAGTAAACAAATTTACATACCTATACAACATATGGTTTTCACTGAGAATTACAAATTCAGTCGAGGATTACAATGTACACACCGTCTGTGTAATTGATACACTCGGCTCTGTTTACCTTGGCTATCAATTTACGCATGGTTCATAACCCGTGTAATTGAAACATTGTCGTAATTGATAATTGTACAACACTAGGTAATGTTTATCATAACAGCCTACGTGGTCGTGTGGGTTAAGGAGATACTCTATAGAGACGAGGGTCGTGGGTTCGCGCCGCGGTTGGAGCTAAACATTTTTATTTATTTATTTCTATCCCTACAAATGTGGTTTTAAAAAATAATTAATTAATTATATTGGTGCAGTAAACAATTTATTAATTAATAATTTTGATAATTCTAAAGAATTAATTAAGACAATTATTAATAATTTAAAAAAAAAAGTTTAGGTCCTACCGAGGCTAGAACCCACGCCAGCAAAACCCTTCTGGGCCCACCCGGCTAGCCACCTTCTTTGTTCTTTCTCTTTCTCTTTCTCATCTCGTGGCTAGCCGGGTGTAATAGCTACCCGTACAGTACACCCCCATCTATCGGCTGATCTAGGAATCAGTGTCGAAATTCTAGGCAACCTTGGAAGTGCATGCACGGAAGCACTGAGCGCTCATTTTTTATCCAGGGGCGTCCCCCCAGACAAATTATTGTTGTTAATTTTACATATATTAAGCTAAAACCGTGTTGTGCAATACCAAATATTTACTCGTTTATTTTTATTTGTTTTATATATAACAAGTTCATTTTTTTATTTTTTAATAATATAGGTTATAACGTTCTAAATTATTAAAAAGTAAAATTAGAAAAATAAAAAAAAAACATGTCAACCAATCACAATGTAAGAAATACTTCCGGAATATCGATAGCGGGTTGTGTAATACACACCCACGTGTGTGTAGTATATATTACAGTGTGTTTATGTTTCATCCCGGAAGACGTAATCGTGTAATCTCTCTATAAAATGGACACTTAATATACGTGTAAGGTAGGACACATAATCTGCATGTTTATAACACGTGTAAGTGAAACATTGTCGTCTGCTTGATGTGATTATAACATAAATTAGTTCTGTTCAATAATAATTTTTTCAATTTCTTTATAAGCGATATCGTAGAAATGTATATTCGTAAACGAATCGTTTGGTTTTAACAATTTTATATAATACACCTTAGTTTCATATCCGATACGCACTATCCGTCTTAATGTTTGTATTTGCCTCTTGTATAGTTGACATAATTGTCGGTATAATATTGTAAAATGCAACGTTTTTATCGGAGCGTAATAAATTACGCTGATATTTCATGTAATTCGATATCGCCTAGTGTTCTCATTTTATAGAATTTATATATAGGACTATAACCCCCGTATTCTTCGTAAAGTTCTTCAACACAGTTATTAAAAATTTTCAATTCCAATTGTATTATATTATCCATTTTCTCTAATAGTTGTTTTTTTTCTGTTCAATAATTTCCAATTTCTTCTAATAATTTTCCAATTTCTTCGTTAAAAGCGATATCGTAGAAACGCATATCCGTCAACGAATCTTTGATTTTAAACTGTTTTATAAAATTAGTTTGATAATATTTCGGTAGTGTTTCTCCGATCCAATTGATCCTATTTAGTCGCTTCATTACACAAATTTGATCCTTATACCGGCGACATAATTGCCGGTTTAATATTGTAAATGCAACGTTTTTATCGCAGCGTAATAAATTACGCTGATATTTCATGTATTCGATACAACATAGTATTGTCATTTTACTGTAGAAACAGCGTAAAATTCTCCATAAAAGTCATTACAAAATTCCAATTCGTTGTGTATTTTATTATCCATTTTGTTATAATATTTTATTATAACCTATGGGATTTATATGTTCAATTGGACGTGAAAAAAACATGATGTATTTATGACAACGAGACAAAATAAATCCTTTTTAAGACTATAGTTTTATATGTTCAATTGGACGTGAAAAATACATGATGTATTTATGACACACATTTTGGATTTTTCGTGGTTGGTGGGACAATTTCCTCGTTATTTTTTTCCATTTTTTGATTTTTCGGGGGTGGTGGGGGGTAGGGGGTGAGTAGAGGGGTGGAAATGATGCCACCGTAGTTGGTATCATTTTGACTCCCTATATACTACTTGCAGTATTATTTGCGATGCATTACCAAGAAATATCTCAAAAAGATATCACATATATTTTCTTAGTGTCCGGTTTAGAGAGGTTCCACTGTATTTAACTAGCTGGCGGCTCACCAACCGGCCATACCAGCCAGGTCCGAGGTTCGAATCTTCGAACTCCCAGTTGTGATGCAGATGTCTTATCCTATATGCATACTAGTAACGCTATACAGTAGAACCTCTCTAAACCGACAACCCTTGCGACATCGATGTGCTAAATTATGACCGATTTCACTGTCAAATATCGCTGATGTTGATCAGTGTTCATGATTGCAATACACACAGGCATGTGCTTCAGTGCTCTTACATTGGAATTACAGTGAAACCTCTCTAAACCGGACACCTTGGGACCTCCCAGGGTGTCCGGTTTAGAGAGGTTTCACTGTACCGGAAGAACTTCAAAAGACTACGGTGCCCCGCAGGGGACATGGATTTTTTTTATTAATTCGTTCCCACGAAATAACAATTCGTTCCCTCAATTTATTAATTCGTTCCCACGATATAACAATTCGTTCCCACGATATAAAAATTTGTTCCCGCGAATTAACAATTCGTTCCCTTGAATTAACAATTCGTTCACACGAAATAACAATTCGCTCCCACTGAATAACAATTCGTTCCCTCGAATTTGAAACAAATTGTTAAATTGAGGGAAAGAATTGCTATTTCGTGGGAACGAATTGTTATTTCCTGGGAATGAATTAATAAAAAAGAATTCTACGTCCCCTGCGGGGCTCCGTAAAAGACACTACACTAACATTGTACATGTATTTATAAGGTAGCGTTTTATGCTCGCCGATGGCCAAATATAACATGGTTTTCCTTGTAAAGTAGGCGGACTTGCTTAAGTTGCGTCACTGACGTCGTTCGTTAACGTCATGCAACGCCGTGCGATCAATGATCAGTTTTCAATTCGTTGTAACCCGGATATTTGTATCGATTTAGTGAGGTTACACTGTCACCGTGTGAAGTTTATTTAACCGGAGAATAATCGACTGTTAACCGATATTTAAAATCGTTACATTCTTGCGATTTTCTTTGACATTTCTATATCTACAAACGTAAACGTACATCGTTCTGCTCATCTAATATCAAAGGATTGGCGTTTGATTTTGTCTCTAATGTTTTGATAATTCCAATGACACGTGTGTGAAAACTCAGTCCCGCGATGAACATAAAAGAGATTCGGACAAACTTGCCCGATATACTGTCTACAAACACATTTAAGACTTACAATCGGTTGTTGATACATCATAATGTTCCCTTTGATCGGTGGCAAATTAGGATAATCTTTAATTGCGGATGTGATTGGAGAAATGGGGCTTATGGATTTGTCACCAGTGTAGCCCCAGATCAGCCTGCATTAAATATAACGTATATGTACATCGAATATCGTTTGGGGTTGGCGACCAGTGTAGATCCTTATCAGTCTGTGCGTCCGAACAGTCTATAGCCGATTTCATCAAAATTGCAAAGTATACGTTCTAGCAAAGTATACTTTGAGGGAGAAATTTTCAATTTTAGGATAAATTTATTAATTTTTATTATACTGAATTTATTACATTATCACAGCCATGGCTGTGATAATGTAATAAATTCAGTATAATAATTCTGCATATTTTTTAATTATCAAATATATGCAGTCGTTAGTTCTATATGAAATAATGCATTTCGGGAAAAATAAATGATTACTCCCTCAAAGTATACTTTGTTAGAAAAGTATAATTTGCAATGTTTGTGAAATCGGCTACTGATCAGGATCTGCACTGTTGGCCATTCCATCAATGAAACAGCCATCATGCTTCGAACATGTAATATAGATTGTTAGCATGCTACAGGAGTGTGCTATTTGATCAGGAGATATACTGGTCACACATGCCATAAGTCAAATTTCTCCAGTCACGGCCACAATTGAGGCCCAACTAAACGATTAACGGATGAGTCTTTATATAAAAACATGTTACCTGATAAAATATTCGGACAACGCTGGGCTTGGGCTTGGGGTCGTGTGGCGTGGGGGGTGGGGGGGGGGGGGGGGGGGGGCGGGGGGGGGCGGGGAGTGAGACGGTGAACCACCAGATAAGTATGCAGATTACCCAAAACACTCAATGATCATAGAGTGGCATCACTTGAATTATTGATATGGATGCATATTAAATTAACTGGCTCATCGCCTCCTTCATGCAATGTTCACATTTCGACTGTTTGTTTGTTTGTTTATTAGTGTTTAACGGCCTATCAACAGCTAAGGTCATGTAAGGCCGGGCAAACGGGTTCAATCCCATTTTAACCTGCTGCATTGGGGTGGGTGGGGGGGGGGGGGGGGGGGGTGTGGGGGGGAGGGGGGGGGTGGGGGGGGAATCCCAAAATCAGAACGGAATATTTACATCGAGAACAAATATATTCAGCCCTAAAAATTAGAATAACCTGACCTGGTGCCAGGTCCATACCACACCACAGTAACTTGGCCCCTTCCCCTAAAATAGGATTACGAATATCGTAATACTCACACAAGGGGTATAACCAGATTGAACTGTCACATACAAAATGCCAAAGACGTATGTGAGGGCCAAACCAGTAGCCAATTTCATCAAAATTGCAAAGTATACTTTTCTAGCAAAGTATACTTGGAGGGAAATTTTTTAAATTTGAGGATAAATTTATTAATTTTTATTATACTGAATTTATTATATTATCACATCCATTTTGGCTGTGATAATGTAATAAATTCAGTATAATAATTCTGCATACTTTTAATCCTCAAATATATGCAGTCGTTAGTTCTATATGACATAATGCATTTCGGAAAATATAAATGATTTCTCCCTCAAAGTATACTTTGCTAGATAAGTATACTTTGCAATTCTGATGAAATCGGCTACAGGTCTCCAGTCGGGATTACGGTAATGATGAACCCCGATCGTTAAATTACCCATCGCATGCTCCCACCAGCCACCCACACAGGCTGATCTGTATCTACACTGGTCACAAAACGCATATAAGCCCTATTTTTCTAGTCACATATTATTCTGCAGTGGCATAAGCCAGTGGGGCTGTGAATCCACCCCTTCAAATTTGGTCAGTAGTCGATTTCATCAAAATTGCAAAGTATACTTTCCTAGCAAAGTATACTTTGAGGGAGAAATCATTGATTTTTCCGAAATGCATTATTTCATGCAGAACTAACGATTGCATATATTTGATGATTACAACTATGCAGAATTATTATACTGAATTTATTACATTATCACAGCCAATTTTGGCTGTGATAATGTAATAAATTCAGTATAATAAAAATTAATAAATTTATTCTAAAATTGAAAATTTCTCCCTCAAAGTATACTTTGCTAGGAAACTTTGCTGGTCTGAAGGAAACACATGTAACTACAATATACTTGAATTGATTGATTGATATATTATTGGTGTTTAACGGCCTAAGGTCATTTAAGGCCGGGCCAACGGGTTGGACTATCCCGAATTTAGTTTAAATATATTTTATTTGCATATTGTTTACAAGTTCATTGTCAATGTCAATGTTACTATATACAGTACTATACAAATGGGATTGGATTGAAAGCAAGCTTATTTAAATCCTATCCCGAATTTAATGAGGGAAATCTCCAAAATCAGAATCTCAATATTTACAGAAAAATATATATTCAGCCCTGAAATTAGAATATCCATTTCACACTAGTCACATAGCTCCAACCCCAAAAGTAATATGATCAGCACTAATCTTATTACCTTTTACTGGGGTATAACAGGATTTAACTCTCAAGTATTAGATGGCCAAAAATATACATGAGGGCCAAACCATGTATGTCGGCATTCCGGTAAGGATGAACCCCGGTCCTTTAACTCTTTGCGTGCTAGCGGCGAAAATATCTGCCAAACGAATTAATAGGAGTGTATGTCATGAAATTTCATTAGAATTGAGTCCTCAGGACTCAATTCTAATGAAATTCCAAGACATATTCATGATATTTACGGGGAGAAATACAAGAAAATATGATGATTTTTTGTCCGCTAGTTTTGAACTATGTATAGCCCACAAGTTTCCCAGCATGCAAAGAGTTAATTACCCTTCGCATGCTCCCAACCAACCAGCCAACCAATATACGTGAAAACTATAGCTTTAAAGCTACATACCCATTCAGTAGGAAAATGTTCTTTATATCAGAGACATCTTCTGGCAAAAATAAACATTCCATCGCCATTACCCCACATATTGATTGGCGCTATTGTACATTATATATCGGACGAGGTCGGAAAATACCCTTTCTGGTCGCGGCATATAAAATGCGATTTAACACCAATTAACACGCGCCGTAATTAAAAATAACTCGTTAGTGGGTAGACAAATGGCTCATATAAGGATTGACATAAAATGAAAAGTAGTAGTAGTAGAGTGTAACCTGCTGCGTGGGTATGTACCCCTTTAAGGTCGGGTGCATGGGTTTAGTACTAAATCACATATATTACCTGAACAAACGAAAATGAATGGGTTTAACGTTCCAGTAACAGCTAAGGTCATATATAGAGACGGGACCACAGTTTAAAGTCTCATCCAACAGACTAATGGGATGGAAATAGGAAATACTATGAAAGTTTTTTTGATGCCTAAGGCGAGGTTTGAAACCACACTCTCCTGATTGGAAGTCGGGTGTTCTAACCCCTAGGCCACAACCATCAAAAACTTTAATTTGACCTTGAGCAAAGGGACAGCATGGGCGGGCTATATAATTAAAATATGGATGATGACGAATACATGTACGAAGTTTCAAGCCAATCCGACGCAAATAACTGACCGACTGAAAAACGTGTCATGGTAAGTACTACGTAACGATATTGTGTGGGACAGTATATGAGATGGTATGGCAGAGCTCCAGATAAGCTGCATATTCCCTTAAATACCCAATTAAAATTGCCAAAAACCCAATTGAAATCAGAAGTAGCGAGTATCAAAAAGCAATACAAAATTTGTGGTACCTTTATCATGCTGCAGCAAACAATAAACACACCACACATATAGCATATTTGTCTTATTTTCCATGAAAACACATCTTGGTATTTCATTAGAATTGAGACAATTCTAATGAAATGCCAAGATATGTTTTCATTTCGAAGCAAACCATTCAATAATTGCCGTCTGTTGATGTCTAAACATTAGTGTGATTTTATTTTAGCCAATTAAAATGCTGAAATACCCAATTGCTTCAGAAATGATGGAGTGACAATACTCAATTACAAATTCCTTATCTGGAGCCCTGGTATGGTGGTCGCCAAATGGAGTAAGTAGGCCTCCTCTGGGCACTCCGGTTTCCTCCCACATTAAAGACCACCACCACACCTCCATCTGTATGTATGTTTTCGTTGTAAAATACTAGTAACATGCAAAGTTAAAATTTAAACAATAACAATAAATGACATTGTTAAACGAAGCTTATCCCTCGCTGGCAGCCTCAATAATAATAAAACAACAAAGACATTGACCTTGATAACAAACATTTTTGCCTTACAAACAAGGTGAACATAAGTCTTCCATGACCTTGACCTTGTGCGGTCGGACGTGGATCATATGTAAAACAAAGCACTATCCCTAGACATACATTTTGGCCAAATATTATCAAAATCGGTGAAGTGGTTCATGATTTATTGAAAAATGAAATGTGCTACTAACATACGTACGCACGTACATGGACTATGTTTGTTTGTTAGTTTGTTGGGGTTTAACGGCCTATCAACAGCTAAGGTCATTTAAGGCCGGGTCAATGGGTTTAGTACTAAATCCCATATATTACTTGTACAAGTACATGCCAAGTCCTCGCCACACCAGAATCACTTGGCCCCCTTCCAAAAGCAGTAGGATCAGTAATAATCTAACTACTTTTATAACCGAATTCAACTCCCAGGTAACAAGAGTCAACGATAAAAACGTACCTGAGGGCCAAACCAGGCAAATCGTGATCCCTATAACAAGGAAACCCTACTGTTAATTTACGCTATCGTGTTTGCCCGACCAACCACCCACACATTCAGGGTACATGGAATAACGCTATATCCTCTCTTGCCTATCGGCGAGGGGATAACTTGATAAACATAACACTATCACAGCATACTTTGATCAAGTAATTATGACATACATTTACATATGTAGATGACCTGATAAAAGTAATTTTAAGCTAGAATCAACAAGTGATCCAGTCAGTGGCAGCCAAATTCAACATGCAAAAGTTAAGATGGGGTCCATTTTCTGTAAATAATTTTCTAACCCTTCTACAATGGTAATTTTGTTTTCAGAATTATTAGTTTGTATTGGCGCGTTCTAGTAACGTCATGAGACACATTCATTACGTAGGTGTTGGCTTGGCCCCGGAATGAGCATTGTCTACAGCCATGGTCAAACAGCATGCGCTGTATGTTTGAACACGACCGAGCGGTGTCAAACAACGGCAGTCATGTAACAATTCGGAGATAACCGTATTGAAATTTGTAATTTTGGGTGGATTTATGGTTGGAAACTTTGATTTAAAAGTATCTCCCCAAATTACAAATTTCAATACGGTTATCTCTATTCTAATGTACGACCATCATTTCTGACTCATTTTCCTGATTTCTGAACCAAATACCAATCCATATGGGCATACCCATTACAACTCTCACTATATTGGCCGATTTACACCTTGTCTGCAACCGTGACAACTGTCATGAACATAATACAAGACAAGAAATGCGTCTGTCGAACGCGGATGCCACCTGCAGCATATTTGAGAAACTGTGACAAAGTCGTTAACCGAAAAGTGTGACGGACGGACGGACGGACGGACGGACGGACGGTCCAAACACTATATGCCACCCGTTTCTTTGAAACCCGGTGGCATAAAAAGAAATAGTGCAAAACAAATAGGTAAACTAATGAAGAATTGTGTTACCAGTTACAAACTTTTATTTCATCTATATATTCTTTATCATCCACCAATGATTATTTTATCTATGGTTCAACACTACCTTGAATATTAGAATAACTGTCAAATGACCTACATTGCTGGGAATTCCCATTCAAAGTTGGCATCGTAGGCTGCACAAGAATGCGATTTTCCACCCTTTGCTGATGATTGTGGAAGTAGTGAGTTGAAATATTTCAAGTAGCCAGTGTTGTGGCAGGGCACCACATGAGCTTGATGCTGGACAGGTAACAGCTGTTGAGAGGATCCAGAGTTGGGAGTGCTCTCGTCTTCTTAATTAGCTCCAGCATTTTGGAGAATAGCCGAATACTGACGTTTCTGGTTGTCCGAACAATCTCTATTGTACGACTTCACAGAACTTTCAGGGTGAAACGGCGCGTAGGAATACATCTAATTATGTAAATGTGATCACATGACATGCTACCTACTTGTAGATAGTGGATTTCCTTGCAGGTAATTGATCGATCAGCCAATCAGATTTCGACAATTTCATTAAGGTGCATTAGAATAATGGATTTACATTTATTGAGCATAGGCTGCATATGCAGCCTATGCTCAATAAATGTAAATCCAATAATTGTTTACAAAAAAACAGAATAGAATAAGAAATCTACCTCCATGTTGCGCTTTTAAATCATTGCAACTGTCTGTTCAACGTTTTTCCGACGACATACTTTTGGTTATTAAACACATTAAATCTAAAAAATATTCAAAGGTAAGTAGTTTTTCATCAATAACAAAAAGTCACCCTCCCCTAAAAAAATTATTTGATGAAATTCCCTCAAACATTGATTTTATTGCGAAAAATGATTTTCCTATGGAAATTTAACATGGGGGCTAAAAATAGATTTTTTTAAATAATTTTTGAATTTGTGGACCGATTTTCGAAATCTGTTTGTTTTCTTAGTAATAGTTACATCATTTCCAAGCTATCTCGCCAGGTTTCGGAGTCAATCCACAATTTTTTTGTTTGTCGGCAGCAAAATTTTTGGAAATAGACTCCCCATAGGAAAATCGTTTTTTCGCAATAAAATCACTATTTGATGGAATTTCATAAAATAACTTTTTTTGGAGGGGTGACTTTTTTGTGCTTAATGGCCAAGCTATCTCGCCAGGTTTCGGAGTCAATTTCCAAATTTGTTTGTTTTTCGACTCTCAAAGTCACTCTTTACCCCCTATTTGCCAGTGTTTGCTTTTTGCAGCTCAAATAAGTGAATTTTTTAATTTGTTTTTATTTGTTATCATTTGTTCCTATTTAATAGGAAGAAAATCAATAATTAATTTGTAAAAGTAAAATATGCATTGAATTCGAAATATCGGGGTATAATACTCTTTAGATACAAAACTTATCTGGAGCCCTGATTGAAGTGCGACATCAGATGCGGCCCATAATAAAATCTGACACGAGTTGCGGCGCGGCCGAGTCAAAGCCGCAGATGTCGAGCATGTATGGATCTTCAAGGTCTGCAATAGTGAAGTCTGACGAGGACATACCGACCACAATCAGCTTCACCTCGGGATGGCTGGCGTAGATGCGATATTGTCTCAGTGCCTCGGCTGGATGCACATTACCAGACCTGTAAATGGAGATATTATATATATACATTTGTTTGCCATTGAAACACAATGCAACGCAAAATGTCAATATTTTTTTCCGTATTATATACGTACTTTCGTTTCCCATTGAAACACAATGCAAAACAAGACGTCAATATCTTCCCTTATTATATACGTTCTTTTGTTTGCCATTGAAACACAATGCAACACAAGACGTCAATATTTTCCCTTATTATATACGTTCTTTTGTTTGCCATTGAAACACAATGCAACACAAGACGTCAATATTTTCCCTTATTATATACGTTCTTTCGTTTCCCATTGAAACACAATGCAACGCAAGATGTCAATATTTTCTCTTATTATATACGTACTTTCGTTTCCTATTGAAACACAATGCAATGGAAGAAGTCAATATTTTTCCATATTGACGTCTCGTGACTTCATATTGGTCAGTGCCATAACTACGCTTCACATCGCAAAACAGCTCCTTCTAAATCCCTACTAATTAGTTTATTTTAGTTACATTTTGTATATTTTTGAAGCACATATAAATTGTGAATGATGTACGTATATAATAACAAGATTTGTCAGAAGACAACGAAGTTCGCCTGTTGGCAGCCTTCACTCAAACTTGGCACAGTTGCATAAAAAAACATGAATATTATATAACTTGACCTTGGGTTAAGGGGCGTGCAGTGGACCTTGACATTGGGGTCAGTGGTGCAAGGTGGGTTGTGGGTTTGCTATAGCATAATATAGCATATTAAGATGAATGTATGTATGAAATATCAAAGCGCTCCCTGAAAGCAGAAGTAAAACAAAATTTAACCCAACGTTAAGTTTATGAACGCACGAAGTTGGTGATTTTCTACAGCATGATAGCTATTCACATGAGGAATGCATGTATGAATGTGTTAGTTTGTGACCTTGACCTTGAGGAAAGACGTGGGGAGGGGGGTGGGGGGGGGGGGGGGGGGGTGGGTCATGGATTTGCTGTAGCACAATAGAGGATCATCAGATGAATGCATGTATGAAATGTCAAAGCGTTCCCTGTAAGAAACAGAAGTTACACAACATTTACCCCAACGTTAAGTCTATGAACATGCTAAGTTTGTGACCTTTGCGAGTGATCGCCTTATTGATACCTTCGATTTGATATATAACATGACCATATTCGGTCAAAAATAAAATTTGACCCAAATTTGACCCCACGGACCACGCCCATTTTTGACCCTGGGGTCACCATTTTAACAACTTTGTAAGAGCATTGTACATCGATCATTCCTACCAAGTTTTGTCGAAATCCGGTTGGCGGTTCTTGAGAAGACGATTTTTGAAGAATTTGTGCTATTTTTAGACGGCGGCCATCTTGGATTACGTAATGACGTCATATTAACAATTTTGTAATCCCCCTACCTAAGGACCATGACCATGAAGTTTGGTGACTATAGGCCTAATGGTTACCGGGGAGCCCGGAAGACGACGGACGACGGACACATTGCGGTAACAATAGCTCACATTTACTATAACGTTAAGTTTATGATGTTGATCCTGGGGAAAGGAGTGGGGGTGGGGGGGTCATAGATTTGCTCTAGCACAATAGAGGATCATCAGATGAATGCATGTATGAAATATCAAAGCGTTCCCTGTAATGAAACAGAAGTTACACAACATTTACCCCAACTTGTTAAGTTTATGAACATGCTAAATTTGTGACCTTGGCTTTTGTAGATCGAATGCAAGAGGGGTCGCCATACTGTTCAGTATTGACTTTGAGTATAAAGTGCATAACTCTAACACTGATTCAGAGGGTAATTATATATTATTAGATATAACAGTAGAAAATAACAGACTCACACTACTTACCATATATGCACCAAACTATGACCAAACTATGACAGTCCAGTGCAGTCGGTAACAATACCATAATTATTTGTGGCGATTTCAACTTGGTTCAAGATCCTAACTTAGATTATAACAAGAAACGAGGCAAAGCCACGAAGGCCAGGTTTTTTCCAAGCATAGACACTTGAATAACATAATTATACCCACTTTTTGTATACTAGATGGCCGTGGCCTGCATGTCGCGCCTTGGGGCGAGGCATGGACACTAAAAAAATAGATATAGTAGATGGAAAAACTTTAACGAAAAAACTTTAACCGGACACATGGACGTACGGACCGACAGACAGACGTATGCCAAAATGCCGACTATATCGCACTTTCCGCAAGCGGGCACGACAATGATGATAAACACCCATGTGAAGTATCAAGGTAATGGGTGATGCAGTTGCAGAGATGTAGTACACGCAAAAACTTTAACAAAAAAATTAATTTGACCTTGACATTGGGCACAGGGGCCGCACGGTTGGGGGTAGAATGAAAATATGGATGATGATAAACACCCATGTGAAGTTTCAAGGTAATGGGCAAAGCAGTTGCAGAGATATAGTATAACAAAAAAGTTTTAACCAAAAAATTTAACCAGACGTACGTTAAAAAGTTAACGTTGAAAATGGCTAAGTCAATTACGTAGAAATAATAGGTGAAGGTAAAAAAAAATGGTCACATGTTGGATAGTTGTATGTGGTAGGCACCCCTTGGTTATGAAGCTGTGAAAGTTTGGTGGTCCTAGGTGGTACAGTACCAAAGAAATGGACTTAAACACGAAAACTTAACATTGTAAACGCGAAAAGTTAACATTGAAAATGGCTAAGTCGACTGCGCGGAAAAAATGGGTCAAGTTAAAAAAAAAGTAACATGTTGGATAGTGATATGTGGTGGGCACCCGTTTATTATGAAGCTGTGAAAATTTGGTGGTCCTAGGTGGTACAGTACTAAAGAAATGGACCTAAACACGAAAACTTAACATTAAAAACGCGAAAAGTTAACATTGATTGTGGACGCCGCCTGCCCGCCCGCCCGGCTTTCGCCAATCCAATAGCCTGGATTTTTTCCCAAAAAACCTGGCTAATAAATCATAATATATTAGTGACAAATACCTTCTTATACAGGATAGGAGCTGTTAATAACAATTTATGTAATCTATGTAGCTCGGATACAGAAACCATTAGACATATTTTTTGGCAGTGTCCCCAAACAGAAAAATTGTTAACTAATTTGACAGAATTGCTAAGAAATAATAACGTAACAATAGAACTAACAGAAAAATCTTTCCTAATTGGGCTTTTCGAAAATACGACGTCTGAAGTAGTCAAAATTATTTTTATGGAAACAAAAGCATATATATACCGATCAAGAACAATAAAACAGAATTTATGTTTCACTGCACTAAAATCAAGACTGACAGAAACATACAAAATCCATCGTCAAATTGCGCACGACAACAATACATTAGATAAATTTTACGCAATATGGGACAATAATTACAAAACTATATACATGAATGCCAACACCCTTGATGAATAGCTAATAAACAATGATAATATTAAATAGAATTGCATGTCAACTTAACAATACCTTAATATAATCAACCAGCCACCAACCTTCCATGTCTTTTACTTGATTGATAATTGCATCACACTTTTTTCCTTCTTTTTTTGTATGCAGAATTATTATACTGAATTTATTACATTATCATTGCCAAAATGGCTCTGGTGGTGTGATAAATTCATTATAATAAAAATTAATAAATAAATCTCTGCTTTTGTGCGTTTTTTTTTCCTTTCTTTATCTTAACCCCTTCCCCACCCCCCATTCCACATCATATTATAGGTTTGGGAAATAAAGACATTATAAATATGAATCTAGTAGATGAATATAATATACACAGAGTACACAGGTTCAAGCAAAGACCATGATCAGATGGAGCCAGCCGCGTTTTGTTTTATAATCAGTGTGGGGATCGGAACAGATTTTGTATCTGACTATTACATGTATATTATGTACGGTTTGTGGGAGATGGCCCCGACCCACCACAAACCTATTACAGGGAAAATAAATATTTTCAAACCTAAAAAAAAAATAAAATAATTTGTGACCTTGGCCTTGGGGTAAGGGTTGGGTGGTGAGTTGTGGATTTGCTACAGCATGATAGAGGATCATCTGAGGAATGCATGTATGAAATATCAAGGCGTTCCATGAAAGGAAACAGATGTTATAAGACATTTACCCCAACGTTAAGTATATGAATGTGCTATGTTTGTGACCTTGACTTGGGAGAAAGGGGTGGGGGTTGGTCATGGATTTGCTATAGCACAATAGAGTACCATCAGATGAATGCAGGTATGAAATATCAAGGCGTTCCCTGTAAAGAAACAGAAGTTATAACAAGAGGGCCATGATGGCCCTAATTCGCTCACCCGACTCCATGAACACCAGAGGAGAATGTGACATTGAGTTCATGTGTTTTAAAAAAATTGTGCTATTTTTAGATGGCGGTCATCTTGGATTAAGCGATGACTCATTTTACCAAATCTGAAAATGCTTCACCCAAGGATCTTAACTTCCCTATGAAGTTTGGTGTTACAAAGTCTTATCAAATCCACTGTCTGAGCATGGAACACATAAACAGAACCCATCATTTATTGAATTATTTTATTTAGCTAAACTACAAACGATACAACTATCGGACGAGGTTTACAGCGTAAAGACTTGAAGAGAACTCTCCCTGCAATACCTGGCTGGCTCTATATATATCTCGCTGAGCTACAGATCATATTACCGTTCTCTCTGCCTCGGAGAGCTATTGAATTATGGGAATTACGCTTGTAACTTGCAGTCGACCAGTGTAGTCCATGCATTGATTTAAATGTATAGAGACGGTGAATACATCACTTTGTCACATTGGCCAGCATCGGTCATGTGGTTCCTAAAATGACGTTCAAAATCTCGAATAAATGGACCTTTTGGTGGCCATCGTGGATGACATAATCATCCAATTCCGACAAATATTGCACCAGAGCAATCGCCTCATCGATACCTTCAATTTTATATAAGACATGAGCATATTCGGTCAAAAATAAAATTTGACCCCAATTTGACCCCACAGGGCCACGCCCATTTGTGACCTCGGGGTCATCATTTTAACAAATTTGAAAGAGCATTGTAAATCGATCATTCCTACCAAGTTTAGTCGAAATCCGGCCAGCGGTTCATGAGAAGATTTTTTAAGAATTTATGCTATTTTTAGACGGCGGCCATCTTGGATTAGCTATGACCTCCATTTTAACAAATCTGAAAAGGCTTCACCCATGGACCATAACTTTTAAGTTTGGCTACCATGGGCCAAGCGGTTCAAGTGAAGAAGAATTTTGAAATCTCTAATACAAGAACAACCTTTTCACCTTTCGGCGGCCATCTCGGATGACATAACCATCCGATTTCGACAAATAAATGCACCAGAGTGATCGCCTCATTGATACCTTCAATTTGATATCTGACATGACCATATTCGGTCAAAAATAAAATTAGACCCGAATTTGACCCTAGGGGCCACGCCTATTTTTGACCCCCGGGTCACCATTTTAACAACTTTGAAAGAGCATTGTACATCGATCATTCCTACCAAGTTTTGTCGAAATCCGGTTGGCGGTTCTTGAGAAGAAGATTTTTGAAGAATTTGTGCTATTTTTAGATGGCGGCCATCTTGTATTACGTAATGACGTCATTTTAACAATTTTGCAATCCCCATACCTAAGGACCATGACCATGAAGTTTGGCGACTATAGGCCCAATGGTTACCGAGGAGAAGACGTTTGAAAATGTTCACGGACGACGACGGACGACGGACACATTGCAGTAACAATAGCTCACATGAGCTTTGCTCAGGTGAGCTAAAAAGACATTTACCCAAACGTTAAGTTTATGAACATGCTAAGTTTGTGACCTTGACCTTGGGGTAAGGGTTGGGTGGTAGGTTGTGGATTTGCTACATGATGATAGAGGGTCATCTGAGGAATGCATGTATGAAATATCAAGGCGTTGAATGAAAGGAAACAGATGTTATAAGACATTTACCCCAACGTTAAGTTTATGAATGTGCCAAGTTTGTGACCTTGACCTTGGGGTAAGGGTTGGGTGGTGAGTCGTGGATTTGCTGCAGCATGATAGAGGGTCATCTGAGGAATACATGTATGAAATATTAAGGTGTTCCATGAAAGAAAACAGATGTTATAAGACATTTACCCCAACGTTAAGTTTAAGAATGTGCTAAGTTTGTGACCTTGACCTTGGGGTAATGGATGGGCGCTGGGTCATGGATTTGTTATAGCATGATAAGAGTATCATCAGAAGAATCCATGTATGAAATATGAAGGCGTTCCCTGTAAATATACAGAAGTTACACAACATTTACCCCAACGTTAAGTTTATGAACATGCTAAGTTTGTGACCTTGACCTTGGGGTAAGGGTTGGGTGGTGGATCATGGATTTGCTACAGCATGATAGAGGGTCATCAGAGGAATGCATGTATGAAATATCCAGGTGTTCCATGAAAGGAAACATATGTTATAAGACATTTACCCCAACATTAAGTTTATGAATGTGCTAAGTTTGTGACCTTGACCTTGGGGTAAGGGTTGGGTGGTGGGGCATGGATTACAGCTTGATAGAGGGTCATCTGAGGAATGCATGTATGAAATATCAAGGCGTTCCATGAAAGGAAACAAATGTTATAAGAAATTTACCCCAACGTTAAGTATGGGGAAAGGGGTGGAGGTGGGGGGTGGGTCATAGATTTGCTGTAGCACAATAGAGGATCATCAGATGAATGCATGTATAAAGTATCAAAGCGTTCCCTGTAAAGAAGCAGAAGTTACACAACATTTTACCCCAACGTTAAGTTTTATGAACATGCTAAGTTTGTGACCTTGACCTTGGGGTAAGGGTTGGGTTGGGTGGTGGGCATGGATTACAGCATGATAGAGGGGGTCATCTGAGGAATGCATGTATGAAATATCAAGGCGTTCCATGAAAGGAAACAAATGTTATAAGAAATTTACCCCAACGATTAAGTATATGGGGAAAGGGGGTGGGGGTGGGGGGTGGGTCATAGATTTGCTGTAGCACAATAGAGGATCATCAGATGAATGCCATGTATGAAGTATCAAAGCGTTTCCCTGTAAAGAAGCAGAAGTTACACAACATTTACCCCAACGTTAAGTTTATGAACATGCTAAGTTTTGTTGACCTTGACCTTGGGGTGGGTGGGTTGGGTGGTGGGGCATGGATTTGCTACAGCATGATAGAGGGTCATCTGAGGATGATGATATGAAATATCAAGGTGTTCCATAAAAGGAATCAGAAGTTATAACATAAACACATTTACCCCAACGTTAAGTTTGTGGACGACGCCGACGGCGCCGGGGTATATGCCATAAGCTCTTCTGCACTTTATGCAGGCGAGCTGAAAAGGTTATTTGATTTGTATGTGGATATATGCCACTAGGTCCGCAACGATACTACGCTCGTAAAGTCCCGCAATATCGCACGCTGCAGAACGCGTGCATATATCCACATACAAATCAAACTAGATTGGTCAGTAAGCGAGGCTTATGGAATACACCCTGCGTGGGCCCAGGTACCCCTAAATATGTAAAATTTAATTTAATTTAAGTGTGGGGTCTTGTGACCTTGACTCTGAGCTTAGCGGGGGCGGCACAAATGTTAATTTGTCACAGGGTGGTAGAGGTCCATTGGAGCAATGCGTGTGTGAAATGTGAAGCAGATCAGAGCAAGGAAATAGAAATTATAACCAATTTCTCTGATGTTAAGTTTTGTAAAGAGACTAAGTATGTGACCTTGACCTCGATATCAGCGGGTATTTGTCACAGCAGGATAGTAGAGCTTTAGAGGAATGCATGCATGAAATATTAAGAATTTTTGATCAAAGAAATAGAAGTTATAACATATTTCTCTGATGTTAAGAGACTCTGAAGTATGTGACCTTGACCTTGGGATCAGCGGGGGTTGGACGGTCGTAGATTTGGCACAGCATGATAGTACAACCTTAGAGGAATGCCCAAGTGAAATATTAAGAATTTTCAATGAAGGAAATAGAAGTTATAACTTATTTCTCTGATGTTAAGTTTTGTACAGAGACCAAGTATTTGACCTTGACCTTGGGATCAGCGGGGGTTGGACGTCGTGGATTTGGCACAGCATGGTAGTAGAGCCTTACAGGAATGCATGTGTGAAATATTAAGCATTTTAGATGAAGGAAATAGAAGTTATAACAATATTTCTCTGATGTTAAGTTTTGTAAACAGACTACATGTAAGTATGTGACCTTGACCTTGGGATCAGCGGGGGTTGGACCGTCGTGGATTTGGCACAGCATGGTAGTAGAGCCTTACAGGAATGCATGTGTGAAATATTAAGCATTTTAGATGAAGGAAATAGAAGTTATAATAATATTTCTCTGATGTTAAGTTTAGTGACGGACGGACGGACAAACACACTCACGGACGCACGGACGGACGCACGCACGGACGTCCGTACAACCTGACTCCAGTATACCCCTCCACAACTCGTTGCGGTGGATATAATAACCTATAATCACATGGCTTTTGATTAATACGTTTAAAGGCATATTTTAACCCTTTCAACACCACAGACCTCTTTAGCAGTGTTTGCAACAGTGTAGATCCAGATGAGTCAGCTCAAACGAGCCGTCTCATCAGGATATGCACTTTTTGCAGGTAATTTCCATATAAATGGACTAGTCTGCAAATCATTTTGTTATAATTGGATTGGTCCTTAAATTAACATATCACAGTCCATTCCTGTATATGAATTGATTGATTAAATAGATGATCTTACACGAGTGATGATTTAATAGGATATTTATTTAACAAGTTTACTGATTTCATAAGAAACGAGGCTATGCCATGTTTCTTATGAAATAGGTCAACAAGTTTAATACAGACCATATTAAATCATCACGAATGTTAGATTCTTTTTATTGCATAAGCACACCATTATACATTGATTTGATTTAACGAGCTTTCAACAGCTAAGGTCACTTAAGGCCGGGCCAACGGGTTTGATCTCGCATTTAACCTGCTGCATTGGGGGGAAAATCCCACTATCAGAACGGAATATTTACACTGAAAAATATTCAGCCCTGAAATTAGAATAACCGACCTGGTGCCAGGTCAATACCACACCAAAAATGCTTCTAACAGGAAATATAGATTGGTCTCTGGCTACATGAGTGTGCTATTTGATCTGGAGCTGCACTGGTCACAAATCCCATAAGCCCCATTTCTCCAGTTACAGCCACATTTTAGCCACAGGTGGAAGACTCGGACCTGTGACACAAAAAAATGGCCATTAAAAAATATCATTACCCCACCCACTTGGTCTTGTACAGAACCAAGTGGGTGGGGTAATGGAATTTTTTTAATGGGCATTTTTTGTGTCACAGGTCCGAGCCATCCACGTACTGTATGAGACCAAGTGGGTGGGGTAATGAAATTTGTTTTTGTCTCATAGGTTCGAGTCTTCCACTTACTTTATGAGAACAAGTGGGTGCATGGGGTAAGGGAATTTGTTAAAGCCCTTTTTTTTGTGTCACAGGTCTGAGTCTTCCAACTGTGATTTTAGCATTACTGACACAAACATACCAGGTCTCGCAATCAGTAAACACAACAAAGGCGTCTATTTCCTTCATCCTCTCCTGCTGGGCGTAAATCATCGGCTGTGCGCAGTTAGTACCGCCGGACACCATTTGGTCCATTATCATTAGCACTTCCTCTAGCGAGTTCTTTTTAGACACAGGAAAGTCAACTAGATCGGTACAGAAGGCTTTCACGACAACTTTCCGCTCCTGCTCCGGCTCCGGCTCCGGCTCCGTCGCACAGTCTGCATCAACATGGCCGCCGCTGCCGTTGCACACGTTATGGACCTGTAGAGTAGAACAAACGTATGAATACGAGGAGGGGGGGGGGGGGGGGGGGGGGTCCAGGGGGTCTGGACCCCCCCTGCTCCGGCAAAAAAAAAAAAGACGAAAATCTACAATACTCGAATAGTTGGATGACTTTTTTCGTGGCCTAGGTGTCAGGAAATAGCATCTGCGGCGATCTGGCATCTAAAATTTTCCTGGGGGAGGACCCCCAGACCCCCCTACTTTACCATTTCAAGCTAACGGAGGTCGGCTACATGTATGCCGAATTTTAATTACAGACCCCCACCCCCTGCAATTATTTCTGTATCCGCACCTGGGTGTGTCTTAGTTTGTCTGTCTTCAGTAGCATGTCGTCTAGCGAATCCGTTGTAGACACAGGCAAGTCACTGCAATTGCACACATTATTGACCTGTAGAGTTGTTGGTGTGTTTAATGGCCTATCAACAGCTACGGTCATTTAAGGCCAGGCCAATGGGTTGGACTATCCCGTATTTAACCTGTCCATGATGAGGGAAATTCCCAAAATCAGAACTCGATATTTACAGAAAAATATATATTCAGCCCTGAAATCAGAATATCCGGACCTGGTGCCAGGTCCATTCCACAGCAATCACTTAGCTCCAACCTCAAAAGTAATAATATCAGCACTAATCTTATTCCTTTTTAATGGGGCATAACAGGATTTACCTCTCGAGTATCAGGGGGCCGTTTCACTAAACTGTGTACGACTAAAATGTTTGTAAGTGCAAAATTATGATATTAACAATGTTTTCTTGTAAACAAGTATTGGATTTACATTTATTTAGCATAGGCTGCATATGCAGCCTATGCTCAATAAATGAAAATCCATCAATTGAAATTTCCAGACGATCTTAAATTTGCACAAACATTTTAGTCATACAAACATTAGAAGGCCAAAAATGTACATGAATGCCAAACCACGTAAGTCGGTATTCCGGTAAGGATGAACCCCAATCGTTAAATGACCTGGAGAGTAGAATCAACGTATGAATATATGTTCTGTATTTTGCTTAATACATGTATATCCAAATTGCTGTAGACAATCTCCTGGGTAGTAGTAATTGCCCCTCAGGTCTATCAATATTTTTTTATATTATATGACGGACACATCTTAACCAATGAAATTGTCAAATATCTGGTCACATGATTGTGGACATATAAGATATTCACCTGAATATCATAAGATATTCACCTGAATATCAGTCACGGACAGGTCTCGTTGCACGAGACGAGCCCAAATATGATATTCGAAATATGATATTCACCTGCAGGTCATTGATAAGCAACCAAGGCACGAGACAACGTGTGCGTTGTTGTGCCATGTAAGTTCTCATAGCTGTAATATGGGTCATATAACAAAATAATTATTCTCTTTTGAGTCGGTGTACACGATATTTACGGACCTTTGAAAAGCCATATTAACCTCAGCCTTCAGCCTCGGCCTTCAGCCTCGGCCTCGGCCTTCAGCCTCGGCCTCGGCCTTCAGCCTCGGCCTTCAGCCTCGGTGAATATGACTTTCCTCAGGTCCGTAAACCTTGTGTACACATTCACAATGATAATAATTGTATAATATTATATGACAAACGCTAACCAATGTGATTGTCCAATATCGGGTCACATGATTGTGGACATATATGATATTCAACTGGGGCCCGTTTCACAAAACTTAGTACGACTAAAAAGTTAGTCAGTGCAAAAATGAACAACAAAAACATGGTTTGGCAGCACTTTAGAATCATTTCCAATGGAAATGATTCTAAAATACTGCCAAACCATGTTTTTACTCCAAGATAACATTTGTTCCGACAGCCAATTTTTGGAAAATCTTTCGTTGAAGTGCCGAATTTAATATTAAACATGAACCCGGAGGTACAAAATAATAACAGATAAGTTTTGTATCTAAAGAGTAATTATATCCCCATCAGGGGCGCCGGAAGCAAATACATATTGGGGAGGTGAAAGTCGACCCGAGCGAAGCGAATGAGTGGTAGGGGGGTCTGGGGGCATGCCCCCCCAGAATTATTTTTAATTCTAGATGCCATTTCCTGCATTCTGATGCATTTAAGATACAACTTTAATACGTATATCATACACATTTTTGTAGATTTTTTGTTATTTTTATTTTTGCCAAAATATTGGGGCGGCAGCCGCTTTCCCAGCCGCCCCTGCCGCCCCAGCTCCGGCGCCTCTGCCCATATTTCAAATTCAATGCGTATTATACTTTTACAAATGTATGGTTGATAAAAAATTAAACAAATTTAAAAATTCACTTATTTGAGCTGCAATAAGCAAACATTTTTTGCAGCCCAACTAAGTAAATTGTTAACTTATTACAGTATTTTCTCTACGCAATTTGAAAATCAATACATATTTTCACATTGTTGTGTTTGTTTTTGTTTGTTGGGGTTTAACGACCTATCAACAGCAAAGGTCATTTAAGGCCGGGTCAATGGGTTTAGTATTAAATCCCATATATTACCTGTACACGTACATGTACAAATGGGGGTTGGGATCTTAAACCCATTCACTTTCACTTTTCACTTTCATGCTAGGTGTGGCAACGTACATTAACCCTTAGAATGTGGGAACCGAAAATAGTAGTCTGCTGATAATACATATTTTGTCTTTTCTTTCAGTAAAAACATGGTTTGGCAGCCTTTTAGAATCATTTCCATTGGAAATGATTCTAAAGTGCTGGCAAACCAAGTTTTTGATGAGAAAAATGGAAAAATCAAAAATATTCAGCAGACGACACAAATTAATTCAGCATTGTAAGGGTTAAGGTTGTTCCATTGTTATGCAGGGGTGGGAACAATTCCACATTGTTGTGATTATATTTGTACTCCCACTTGTGATAATCAATGTGTATTCTGCTAAACTTAGTAGCCCATTAGGGCCACTTCACTTCAGTGTTTTTATTTCCATTTATTCAAGATTTCAAGTTCTTTTCTTGAATTTTCGAGATCTTTTCTTGAATTTTCAAGATCGTTTCTTGAATTTTCAAGATCTTTTCTTGAATTTTCATCTTTTCTTGAATGTTCAAGTTCTTTTCTTGAATTTTCAAGATATTGAAAATTCAAGAAAATATCTTGAAAATTCACGAAAAGATCTTGAAAATTCAACAATTGACGTAATTTACGAAAAATATCAGTTTTTGCAAATAGTTTTCAAGAAAAATCACACACCTTTTTAGGTACAAAATCATATGGCTTGTCTCATATAGGATCGACTATGACATTACCGCATATATCACATTGCTGTATTTTTAGACAATATTGATTTTGAAAAGCATATTTTCCATAACGCCTATAATTCCTGATTGTTTGATGTAGAGGGGTTCCACTGTATAACCCACAGGTGTTTCAACAGATCATGGTCAGAATGTTGGTGTCATATGAGTGGATTTTGGGTGGATTTCGTTGGTTTTGGGTAATTTACATAGTTTTGTGCAACTACTAATGCTCGTTAATTATACAAGACAGAAATCGTCAATTAACTATACATTCACTTTTAAAACTTTGGGCCCCTTTCTTACTGTCAAAATACCCAAATTCGTACTTACTGGTATATGTGTAACTCGCGGGAAGTGACGTAAATTGTATGTTGATAACAATGCACCCAAACCACCTGGGCCCAGTTGTTCAAAACACCAGTTAGCTTAACGGACTGTTAAATCCTTAACGGAGATTTTAACCATTCAGTTAAGGATTTAACAGTCCGTTAAGCTAACGGATGTTTTGAGCAACCGGGCCCCGAGATACCGAAATAACCCATAAAACACCGAAATATTAACCGTTCTTCAAGAACCTGTGATGTAACCTACGTACTTGCTGCCTAGAGCTGGCATTGACATGGAACCACTAACATCGACCGCGAGAAACAAGTTCTTCTTGGTCGGTTCCACATGGTCGAACGCCTGATAGAATGCTGATGTCAGGGCGTCCACTATCCGAGTGTTTGGTACCCATTTCTGCTCACCTTTCTCACCTTTCTCACCCGGGCCTAAAACAAACATGTGACTGTACAGATGATCGCCATGTTCATAGGATAATAATTTCAGCACAAAAATATTTACACAATTCCCTAACATTTGATTGGCCCGTAGCAAGTCTCTGTCCAAAATTTATATCCCAGTAAACTCACACGCCAAACTACTTTCCGTAACCGTGAGGCGCAGTTAAAATAATCTTAAGAAAACAGAAAATAAACACATTTTTCTTGATGATTTATTTAAATTTTAAAATGCTGGAATTATAAGGAAAAATTGAATGGCCTTTTCGTGGAATTTATCGGGGATATAAACATGGAAAAGTCGCGGGAATACTGGACGAGGCTTCACCGGCCTTCGTCCAGTATTACCCCATGACTTTTCCAAGTTTATACCCCGATAAAATTCACAAAAAGGCATTCATTCCTATAGTGTATTATAACTTGTTTAGACATGTAGAACAAAATAAAAAGGTAGTCATTCATAGTCAAAACTATAGAATTGACTACATTTTTTTTTCTTCCATTACAAAGATATTGGATACTCGTAAACTTTTAATATGGATGGATGGACGGACGGACAACAAGACGGAATTACGAAAACTATATACCCCTCGACATACAATGTAACTTCGTATGCCGGGGCAGAAATAATAATTCTTTGACTAGATGAATATTTTTTTTCTACATGTCTCACATCCTATCAAACAAAATGCGATCGCTTGTGGTTCCCTGTAGTTTGTACAAACACTTCCCAGCACAGCAAAATATATCATATAGAAATAGTGAAACCAGTAGCCATATTTTCACCAAAAATTGCAAAAGTATACTTTTCCTTTGCTAAGTACTCTTAGGGAGAAATTTTCATGTATGGATAAATTTTATTAATTTTTATTATACTGAAATGATTTACATTATCACAGCCATTTTAATGTACATAATAAAAATCACTATAATAATTCTACATACATTTAATCATCAAAATATATGCAGTCGTTAGTTCTATGAAAAAATAATGCTTTGGGAAAAACTAGAAATGTGGGCCTGTCGGCACACGAAATACCCCCACTGGCAGCCAAAGAAAACGAGGCATTTTTGATTATAAGGCTATTTAGCCGAGCGTTAGGTTTCAAACGCATCAAGTCTGTGACCTGACCCTGGGCACTAGTGTGATAATCATGCATCGGTGTAAAAGATTGGATATAGAGCGGAAGGGAATTTCAATAGTTGGGACCTTCAACTGTGAACCTTGACCTTGGACGGTAGGTGCGTGGTTATTGATCGCGACACTCCTTCTCATCATGAGAAAACATTTGTGCCAAGGCATTTGATAATGCATGCATCGGTGTAGAAGATATAGAGCGGAAGGGAATTTCATAGGTTTTGACCTTTGACCTTCAAACTGTGACCTTGACCTTGGTCGTAGGTTGCGTGGTATTGATCGCGACACACCTTCTCATCATGAGAAACATTTGTGCCAAGCCATTTGATAATCCATGCATCGGTAGTAAGAATATAGAGTGGAAGGGAATTTCGATAGGTTTTTGACCTTTGACCTCCCAATTGTGACCTTGACCTTGGACCGTAGGGTGCGTGGGTTATTGATCGCGGACACACCTTCTCTCATGAGAAACATTTGTGCCAAGCCATTTGATAATCCATGCATGGTGTAGAAAATATAGAGCGGGAAGGGAATTTCCAACAGACTGTGCCGACCGAACCGACCGACCGACAAGCTGACTCCTATATACCCCCTCAAACTTTGTTTGTTTGGGGATATAATAAATGATTTTAACCCGTCAAACACAGTGCGATGTTCCGTGAAACATTTTTAATATACTGTCAATACGACCTAATCACTGTGTATGAATATTTGTGGTGACTGGTGTTATGTTTTTTTGCATTTAAACGCCATTTGTAGGTGTTAACAAGGGTAAAATAGAATAGTAAGGTTAGTGCCAGGTGAATGGGAAAAAAAAATATCTGGCACGGCACGGAAAAACCGGGATGTGCATTTATTTCATATAGAACTAACGACTGCATATATTTGATGATTAAAAGTATGCAGAATTATTATACTGAATTTGTTACATTATCACAGCCAAAATGACTGTGAAAATATAAATAAATTCAGTATAATAAAAATTATAAATTTACTAAAATTTAAATTTCTCCCTCAAAGTATACTTTTGCTAGAAAAGTCTAATTTGCAATGTTGGTGGAAATCGGCTACTGGTACTGTCTGTGCCAAGCTTCATCTTGTACTAGTGTTGTTTAATGTTCTGTTCAGTAGCCTATTTCACCAACATTACAAAGTAATAATTTGCCCCACGCCCCCCGGTCAGCCAAACCGTCTGTGATATGAGTGTGGTGTAGAGGAGAGGTGGGGGGGGATAATATCCGGCGAATAATTTGCCCCCCGCCCCCCAGTCAGCCAAACCCTCTGTGATATGACTGCGGTGTAGAGGAGAAGGGAGGGGGGGGATTAATATTCGGGCGAATAATTTGCTCCCCGCCCCCAGTCAGCCAAAAAACCCTCTGTGATATGAGTGTGGTTGTAGGAGAGAGGTGGGGGGGATATATTCGGCGAATAATTTGCCCCCGCCCCCCGGTCAGCCAAAACGTCTTGTGATATGAGTGTTGTGTAGGAGAGGTGGGTGGGGGGGGGGGGGGGGATATATTCGGCGAATAATTTTGCCCCCCGCCCCCCAGTCAGCCCAAACCCTCTGTGATATGAGTGTTGTGTAGAGAGAGGTGGGGGGATAATATTCGGCGGAAATAATTTGCTTCCGCCCCCCCCCAGTCAGCCCAAAACCTCTGTGATATGACTGCGGTAGTAGAGGAGGGAGGGGAAGGGGAGGGGGGATATTCGGCGAATTAATTTGCCCACCCCCGCCCCCCCCAGTCAGCCAAACCCTCTGTGATATGAGTGTTGTGTAGAGGAGAGGTGGAGGATAATTATTCGGCGAATTAATTGTTTGCCCCCCGCCCCCCAGTCAGCCAAACCCTCTGTTGATATGAGTGTTGTGTAGAGGAGAGGTGGGGGGGATAAATTCATTGGCGAATAATTTGCCCACCCGCCCCCAGTCAGCCAAACCGTCTGTGATATGAGTGTGGTGTAGAGGAGAGGTGGGGGGGATATTATTAATGCACCTCTCTCCAATACATATATAGATTATATACAATGCATATTTTCATGTAAGTCTACACTCGCTATGTTGATGTTCAATGGACTAGGTACCAAATAACTTGAGATAAACTGGAGTTTGACATGGCCAAAGTTTCACACCTTTCCTAATTCGATAGTCAAGAACATCAGGCTGTTTTCTATGCTTTACCATAGCACTTACGATCATGTTTCTGGACCATTATATTTGACGTTTTTTGTTCATCGTATTGTAACGACGCAGGCTATAAATCTCCATCATAGCTGGTGTTTTTCTTACTTTCATGTGCATTTATGATACTTGGTAGGAACCCGAATGTTAGCTAATAATAAATTTACTGATTAAAACTTTAACAAGTGAGCATTAAAATCAGGATTCACTCAAGTGCATTCACCAGCATCATTAACCCATTAGTGAATGTCATTGTAAACACATTTCAGCAGTGATTGCTGGGTATTTTTATATGTTTTGACTGGGACGACCCGACACTTTCTTTGATAGCCGAAATTCCGCCGCAAATTCACACATGGGCTATGCTGATTCAATTGTTGACAGAACGATCGACAATGCTTTTGATCTACCGAAATATTCTGCGGCGAATTCGCACTTCGAACATTACACAGTGAAATCATGCACAAATTACGTTTGCGGGACTAGAATTATATCTTCGTAAATACTGAAAAATTTGAGATAATGTAATTTGACATATACCGAGTAATTTACATTGAAATAGTACCATTTGAAATGGGACTTTGTGTCCACTTCAACCTACCCGGTGAATTCGAGATAAAACCGAGTTTGACAATAGCGAGTGTAGACAGTTATTATTATATATTTTTACTATTATGCATAAATAATTTATTTTTATCTTTATTGTTTTTTTATGTACTGCTCCAACTGTCTTTAAGGACTATTGATGAAGTCTGAAATGTATCACAAAGTGGGTGGGTATGGTTCTGCGAGTTAAACAATCTGGCCTAAATTCACGTCATCTGTGCATTATTCATATTTTTTTGTTTTTAGGGGGGGGGGGGGGGGGGGGGTGGGGGGGGAGGGGGGGGGGGGGGGGAATACAACAAAGAAATGGCATATAATAAGTGAGAATGTTTTTGGTAAAAGTTGACAGAAAATTTATTAAAAACGGAATCTGCAATGAACCATATATGCAGGCAGTCGTATTACACTTCTGTAACGTATTGCACTCCAAACTGGTATGTCTGCTTAGTGGTTATTTTTCAAAAAATACATTGGAGCAACGGCCATTTATTTACAATATCCAAAATTAAAATTTGTAAATTTCAGCCTATTAGCTTGAAGAATTTAGTAATTGTTTTATTCACAAAACCATACCCCACTTTCTGATACTTGTCAAAACTCCTCATAGACACAAGATATAGTCTATGTAGAATATACAAAGCAAATCAGTTTACACTGTTGCGATGGAGGATGAGTGCGGATAATATTTGCTGAACACTTACCTTCCCCGGCAGCTGGACTGTTATTGTGGGGGGGGGGGGGGGGGATAATAATAATTTTCTTTTGTGCAACATCTTGCTCTCAGCCGACAACATTTTGTATGGCACACAGTGTAGTTATTGGTTAGTCTTTGTAGATATACAAGATAATCAGGATTTCACTGATCAAAATTGAGCCACTTTATGTATGGCACACAGTGTAGATATTGGTTAGTCTTTTGTAGTTATACAAGATAATCAGGATTTACACTGATCAAATTGACCACTTTATGTATGGCACACAGTAGATATTGGTTAGTCTTTGTAGATATACAAGATAATCAGGATTTACAATGATCAAATTGACCACTTTTATGTATGTCACACAGTGTAGATATTGGTGAGTCTTTGTAGATTTTACAAGCTAAGCAGGATTTACACTGATCAAATAAAATTTACCACTTTATGTATGGCACACAGTGTAGATTTATTGGTTAGTCTTTGTAGATATAAAGATAATCAGGATTTACACTGATCTATTGACCACTTTATGTATGGCACACAGTGTAGATATGGTTAGTCGTTGTAGATATACAAGCTAATCAGGATTTACACTGATCAAATTGACCACTTTATGTATGGCACACAGTGTAGATATTGGTAGTCCGTTGTAGATATACAAGCTAATCAGGATTTACACTGATCAAATTGACCACTTTAGGTTTAAGGCACACAGTGTAGATATTGGTTTGTCGTTTCCGTAGATATACAAGCTAATCAGGTTTTTTATTACACTAATAAAGTTACCACTTTATGTATGGCATCACAGAAGGTTTGGCTGACTGGGCGACGGGGGGGTAAAATATATTCCCCCACCCCCACCCCTTCTCTACATCACACTCATATACAGAGGGTTTGGCTGACCGGGGCCGGGGGGGGGGGGGGGGGGGGGGGGGGTGGGGGGGGGGGAGGGGGGGGGGTGGGGAATTCGCCGAATATTTATTTCCCCCCCACTCTCAATCTATCACACTCATATCAACAGAAAGGTTTGGCTGACTGGGCAACAGGTGGGGCGCAAAAATATTCACCGAATATTATACCCCTCTCCTCTACACAACACTCATATCACAGACGGTTGGCCTGACCGGGGGGCGGGGGAGGGAAATTATTCGCCGATTATATCCCCCCCCTCCACCTCTCTACACCACACTCATATCACAGACGGTTTGGCTGACCCGGGGGGCGGGGGGCAAATTATTCGCCCGAATATTATCCCCCCCCTCTCTCCTCTACACAACACTCATATAACAGAAGGTTTGGCTGACTGGGAGGGGGGGGCAAAATATTTTTCGCCGAATATTATCCCCCCCCCCCCTCTCCTACATCAGACTCATATCACACACGGTTTTTGGCTGACCGGGGGCAAATTATTCGCAGAATATTATCCCCCCCACCCGATTTTACAATGAATGGAGGTGTGGGGGGAGAATATTTGTGTGGAGGGGAAAATATTCGGCAATATATTTCCCCCCCCCTGGGGAGAAAATATTCTGGGGGGGAGAATATTCTGTGACACCGGATTTCCCTATGAAAATTGTGGCATCTTTCGACTCATTTACAGAAAATATCACAGTCTCTGTAAATATTTTTCATGAACAAGAGTGCCGCCAGTCACGCCATCGAGGGATTGATTGATTACCAGGGATTCCGCTGGGCGATCGCCACTTTCGCAATTGGCGATAAAAAAAATTACATTTTTCGTTAAAAAAAGTGGCGATTTTTATTTTTTTATTTTCCTGCAAAAACCCTGGATTACACAAACTCTATACCTATACCGTTTCACTAAACTTCGTAAGACTAAAAGTTCGTAAGTGCAAATTTAGGATCGTCTGTAAATTTCAATTGATGGATTTACTTTTATTGAGCATAGGCTGCATATTGCAGCCTATGTTCAATAAATGTAAATTCAATAATTGTTTACAAGACAAGAGCTCCGCGGAGCAAAATGTCCCGCCTGGCGCAGTTTGATAGTATATAAGGAGCTTGTAATAACCTTGGGGTTAGTGAGCACCATGGGCTTTCTGTAGAGTGAGTGAGTGAGTGAATAGGGTTTAACGTCCGCTTTTCTGACATAGAGGTACAAGCCTCAGGGAGTCTACACGCAGACGGGTCAACGGGGTCGTGTCCCGTATCCACTGTCCGAGGGGGGTAAATCCCTACTTCAGAACTCAATATTTACAATCAAAAATATATATTCAGTCCTGAAAATTAGAACAACCTGATCTGGTGCCAGGCCCTCGCCACACCAGCATTCATTTATCCCATCCCCTAAAAGTAAATAGGATTAGCGCTAATCTTACTTTTATATATGGGGCATAGCCTGAACTCAACTCTCCATACAAGAAAGCTAAAAATGTACATGAGGGCCAAATCCGGTATAGTGGGTTCCGGAAAGTATGAACCCAATCGTTAAGCCAGTTTAGTCGCCTTTTACGACAAGCAATGGCTACTGCAGCATCGCCCCGGTGCCTGCACGGGGCCGCTTTCTGTAGAATGATGCGGGATGTTGTTACAAATGCATGTATGGAATATTAAAACATAAACTGAGCTTAACTTTTACAAATACGGAAATTTCTAAGTCAGTGACCTTGACCGGGGTTTGGGGTAACGGGCACCATGGGCTTTCTGTGAATGAATGCGGGATGTTGTTACAAAGCTTGAATGAAATATTAAAGCATAACTGAGCGTTTAATTTTTCAAATACGGAAATTTCTAAGTTCAGTGACCTTGACCTTTGGGGTTAGCGGGCACCATGGGCTTTCTGTAGAATGATGGGCTTTCTGTAGAATGATGCGGGATGTTGTTACAAATGCATGTATGGAATTTATTAAAGCATAAACTGAGCTCGTTAATTTCTAAAGGTCAGTGACCTTGACCTTTGGGATAGCGGGCAACCCATGGGCTTTCTTGTAGAAGAATGCGGGATGTTGTTACAAATGCATGTATGGAATATTAAAGCATAAATGAGCGCTAAAATTTTCCAAAACACGTAAATTTCTAAGTCGGTGACCTTGACCTTTGGGGTTAGCGGGCACCATGGGCTTTCTGTAGAATGATGCGGGATGTTGCTACTAAATGCATGTATGAAAATATTAATGCATAAACTGAGCGTTAATTTTTATTTTTCCCAAACTCGGAAATTTCTAAAGTCAGTGACCTTTGACCTTTGTGGTTAGCGGGCACCATGGGCGTTCTGTAGAATGATTGTGCGGCTTTCTGTAGAATGATGCGGGATGTTGTTACAAATGCATGTATGGAATATTAAATTGCGTAAACTGAGCGTTAACTTTTCCAAACACGTAAATTGCTAAGTCAGTGATCTTGACATTTGGGGTTAGCGGGGCACTATGGGCTTTCTGTAGAATGATGCGGGGGATGTTGTTACAAATGCTGTATGGAACAATTATAAAGCATAAACTGAGCGTTAATTTTTCCAATAACACAGAAATTTCTAATTCAGTGACCTTGACCTTTGGGGTTAGCGGGCAAAATGGGACTTTATGTAGAATGATGCGGGATGTTGTTACAAATGCAAAGTATGGAATATTAAAAGCATAAACTGAGCGTTAACTTTTTCAAACACGGAAATTCTAAGTCGTGACCTTGACCCTTTGATGGTTAGCGGGCACTATGGGCTTTCTGTAGAATGATGCGGGATGTTGTTACAAAATGCATGTATGGAATTAAATTAAAAGCATAAACTGAGCATTAATTTTTCCAAAACACGGAAATTTTCTAAAGTCAGCGACCTTGACCTTTGGGTTAGCGGTTGCACCATGGGCTTTCTATGAATGATGCGGGGATGTTGTTACAAATGCAGTATGGAATATTAAGCATTTCCCATTGAGGGGGGAAACAGGAAAGTTACAATGAATTAACCCGAGGTTCTGTTTAATTTTAGAAACACAGCTAAAACGCAAAAACTTTAACGTTGAATGCATGTGAAAAGTAGGTCAATGAACCATGAAAACTAGGCTCCCTCTGTGTGAGATGGTTACACCACAGTGTTGATGTATACCAAGTATGGAGGTCGTAGGAGTTATAGTTTTCTGGAAACTGAGCTAAAACGCAAAAACTTAACGTGAAATGTTGACGACGCCGCCGCCGCCGCCGCCGCCGCCGCCGCCGCCGCCGCCGCCGCCGACGGAAAAGCTATGCCTATGTCCCGCTTCTGCTAAAGCAGGCGGGACAAAAACAGTGTTAATGTGCAATTTACAGACTATCATAATGTTGTACTTACGAACATTTTAGTCGTATGAAGCTTAGTGAAACGGCCCCCAGGATTGTATGCAAAAGTTGAAAAGGCCTTATTTTTTTAGCACTGGTGACCTTGACCTCTGGCGGACAAATCCCACCATCAGGTGTGTTCGCCAAATTGATACCAACACACCTGCGAAGTTTCATGAAGATATTCCAAACGGTATAAGACTTATGCTCCAAACAATGATTTTCTGCCCGATGTTCGCCCACCCGCCGAACGGTAAAACATAATAGGTCCCATTTTTTGTTGTCCATAACGGCCGATTCATAATCACACATGTTCTTAGGTACAAAATCACATGGCGTGTCTCATATCCGAGACACAGTACCTTTAAAATGTTACTGCAGAAACTCCATACCTTGTTTTATATGTATTCCACGCCAGGGAGCAGTTTAAACGATGGACGATATTCGACATCCGCTTTGGAACCTTTCAGCTGATCCACCTCCATGATGTCTCGCTATTATTTATAGCGCTGAGCTTCTTGAGGACGTCCTCTTCTTCGCTGTTCTCGGCGAACATTCCGAGGACATGTCATACGGCTTAGGTTCCCGCACCATCGCCTCCAGTGGCATCTTGGGCAGCAACGCAAGCCAAGACCGCCTTTTTATGGCGCAGCATATCCGTCCCTACCTGGTGACGAATGTAAATATGATTGGTTTTTAACCCTTATCATGTCAAATTTTAATCTTGTCTCTGCTGTTTATTTTTTTCCATTTTTGTCTCATCAAAAAATATGGTTTGACCACACGTTTAGAATCAATTTTCAATGGAAATAATTCTGAAAAGTGCTGTCGGACCATGTTTTTAACCTTACACTGCTCAATTAAATGTTTGTCGTTGCCTGTTTTATGATATTTTTTTCCATTTCTATCTCATCAAAAAAAAATGGTCCGACAGCACCTTAGATCATTTCTAATGGGAAATAATTCTAAAGTTCTGTCGGGACCTTCCATTTTTTATTGAAAAAGACGATAAAATATAAAGCAACAGCAGACGACAATTTCAGTTTACCCGTAATCAGAGGGTTAGTGACTACTGTCTGTTTCACGAAAGCTGCCCAAATTTTACAGCCATATAAACAATTCAAAAACAATATTTTTTTTGATAATATTAAATTAAAGGAAAATTTAAGAATGAGCCTTCTTTTTATTTTGTGAAATTTTGTCAAATATTGGTTTTATTACGAAAAATTGATTTGTCTATGGGAATTTAACATGGGGGAAAAAGAGTTAGAGGAGTGTGGGACGAGTCAAAAAACGAAAGAAATTGGAAATTGACTCCGAAACCTAGCTAGATAGCTTGGATATGATCTAACTAAGAAAGCAAGTTAAATTTTGAAAATCGGTCCGGTATTTCTGAAATTCAAAAATATTTCCCCATGTTAAATCACCATAGACATCTTCACTCTGTGAAGATGTCTATGGGGATTTAACATGGGTAAATAGTTTTTTCGCAATATAATCAATACTTGACCAAATTTCACGGAAAAAAAAGAAGGCTCATTCTTAAATTTTCATTAATATTATCAAAAAAAATCATTGTTTTGTAATTGTTTATATGGCCGTAAAATTTGGGCAGCTTTCGTGAAACAGACTATAAAGACATACAAGACAATCCGTGTGATTTTGTACATTTACATAAAACAATATATATATCAGCCCTCAACTTAGAACTAGAAGAGCAAATGAGTAGAGGCTCACAGATACCCCTGGCCGCTGCCTGGACCGACAAACAATAACTATTTAAAAAAGAAAATAGTTAATAAAACTTATACAAATTTATATAAAATATTATATATATATTTAAAAGTAATATGACCTTGACATTGGACATGAAGGCTGCATGGGTGTGGTATGAAATGAAAATATGGATGATGATAAGGAAGTATATGCAGTCAATCTGAGCCAAATTTAGGTCAATCCGAGCTACCTATACAGAGATAATGGGTACCTGAAAACTTTAATGTACATGGGACGGGATGGACGGACGGACGGACGGAAACTATATACCCCTCGACATACTTCGTATACCGGGGGTATAATAACCCGATCTGGTGCCAGGTTCTCACCACACCAGTCACTTAGCACCAGCGCCTACAAGTAATAGGATTACCATTAATTCTACTACTCCTATAAAGTAACCAGATTCAACTCTCACACACAAGATATCCAAACATTTAAAAACATATTCAGAGCACCAGATAAGGGGCATATTGGCGTATTTTACGTACTTATTTTAGCTGAATACTCATTGATTATCAAACACTGTTTGCCTTTTTTTGCAGCTCAACTAAGTAAATTTTCAACTGCATTACAGTATAAATAAGTGAATAAGTAATAATACACTCAAATAAGTGAATGTTTATAATTTGTTTTTTTTTTTTCCATATTTAATAATGAAGAAAATCACAAAAAATATATTTGTAAAAGCTTATCTGGAGTTCTGTTATATTACATGTACAGACCATTTCCCATGTTAGGTTCTGCTCCCGAATCATGGCACACAGCTGATCACTGTCCTTGCAGTGGACCGCATCCTCGTAACCTTTCAATATGTTCGCCACCTTGCGCACGTCATCATTCTCCTCCATCAGGTACTCGTTATTCGCCTCCTGGTAGGACTTGGCTATGTATCTGTAACAACACATTTCTCTATCTTTACATGTAACTCTTGGTGATATATGTGGAACCAGAACAAGGGAGATAATCCCAGCATCTGGTCAAATAATGGACCAGATTCTGGGATTACCTCCCTTGTTGTATCACCATATTTTCCCGATGTTGATTTATGAAAGTAGATATGCGGCTGTGACCGGAGAATTTATGACCAGTATAGCTCCTGTTTTAATGATTCTTTTCTCTGTATTTCCCGCATCTCATAGACACACTGTTCAAAGAATAAGGTATTTGTAACATTTTGTTAGTGTAAATTACAAATCCAATGAATAACAAGAACTGGCATCGTTAAACGAAGCTAATCCCCTCAGTGACCGTGACCTAGGGCGGTGGGTCGTATGCAAAACAAATCGCCATCCCTAGATACACATTGTGGCCAAATATTATCAAAATCAGTGAAGCGGCTCAGCAGTTATTGAAAAAAGAAACAAGAAATGCGTTTGTCGAACGCGGATGCCACCTGCAGCATATTTGAGAAACTGTGACAAAGTGGTTAACCGAAAAGTGTGACGGACGGACGGACGGATGGACGACGGACGGACGGACGGACGGACGGACGGACGGAGGACGGACGGACAAACGGACGGTCCAAACACTATATGCCACCCGTTTCTTCGAAACCCGGTGACATAAAAAACAGTTTTGCCTTACAAACAAGGTGAACATAAGTACTCGGTGACCGTGACCTTGGGCGGTCGGATGTCTGTCGTATGCAAAACAGATCACCATCTCTAGACACACATTGTGGCCAAATATTATCAAAATCGGTGAAGCGTTGAGGAAATAACGAGA
Organism: Conchocele bisecta; assembly: GCA_029237695.1. Classification (NCBI taxonomy): domain Eukaryota; kingdom Metazoa; phylum Mollusca; class Bivalvia; order Lucinida; family Thyasiridae; genus Conchocele; species Conchocele bisecta. The sequence goes on from CM055281.1 coordinate 53,366,811, forward strand.
CAATGTGGCCTGTCGGAACACAAATGCTCCCGGTGGTAGATTGAAGAAACTACAGCAAACTTCACCCGGACACAGACAGACACACGGAAAGACACATGGACAGACACCAGAACTCCAGATAAGCGGCGTATTTGCTTACATACCCAATTAAAAATGCAAAAAAAAAACAATTGAAATCAGAAGTAGCGAGTATCAAAAAGCAATAATAATTTTGTGGTACCTTTATCATGCTGCACAAAACAATAAAACAGACAACAAATATAGCATATTTTTCTTATTTTCCATGAAAACACATCTTGGTATTTAATTAGAATTGTCTCCAAGGAGACAATTCTAATAAAATTCCAAGACATGTTTTCATTTCAAAGCAAACTATGCAATAATAGCTGTCTGTTGATGTGTAAACAGTAGGTGATTTTACTTTACCCAATTAAAATTTTGAAATACCCAATTGCTCAGATATGATTCAGTGAAAATACTCAATTACTAATTCCTTATCTGGAGCCTCGAGACACTATATGCCGTCCGGCTCTACCGAGACTGGGCGCATAAAAAAACATAGTTACAACTGGTAATGTGGTCATGCACGGCTATACAAGGTACGTTTGTTCAAATACTACACATACTCCTCCAGGGCTCCAGATAAGGAATTAGTAATCAAGTATTGTTACTCCCATCATTTCTGAAGCAATTGGGTATTTAAAAATTATAAATGGGTAAAATAAAATCACACTACTGTTTACACATCAACAGACAATTATTGAATAGTTTTTTTTTAAATGAAAACATGTCTTGGCATTTCATTAAGGAGACAATTCTAACTAGATTGGTCAGTAAGCGAGGCTTAAGGAATACCCCCCGCGTGGGCCCAGTTATCCCTAAATATGTAAAATTGTCCAAGTGTGGGCTTGTGACCTTGACTCTGGGCTTAACGGGGGCGGCACGAACATGAATGTGAAGCAGATCCGAGCAAGGAAATAGAAGTTATAACCGATTTCTCTGATGTTAAGTTTTGTAAAGAGACTAAGTATGTGATCTTGACCTTGGGATCAGCGGGGATATGTCACAGCATGATAGTAGAGCCTTAGCGGAATGCATGCATGAAATATTAAGAATCTTAGATGAAGTTATAACATATTTCTCTGATGTTAAGTTTTGTAAAGAGACCATGTATTTGACCTTGACCTTGGGATCAGCGGGGGTTGGACGGTCATGGATTTGGCACAGCATGGTAGTAGAGCCTTACAGGAATGCATGTGTGAAATATTAAGTATTTTAAATGAAGGAAATAGAAGCTATAACAATATTTCTCTGATGTTAAGTTTTGTAAAGAGACTAAGTATTTGACCTTGACCATGGGATCAGCGGGGGTTGGACGGTCGTGGATTTGGCACAACATGGTAGTAGAGCCTTACAGGAATGCATGTGTAAAATATTAAGCATTTTAGATGACGGAAATAGAAGTTATAACAATATTTCTCTGATGTTACGTTTTGTAAAGAGACTAAGTATTTGACCTTGACCTTGGGATCAGCGGGGGTTGGACAGTCGTGGATTTGGCACAGCATGGTAGTAGAGCCTTACAGGAATGCATGTGTGAAATATTAAGCATTTTAGATGAAGGAAATAGAAGCTATAACAATATTTCTCTGATGTTAAGTTTACGGACACACGGACACACGGACGGACGGACAACCTGACTCCAGTATACCCCCCCACAACAATATGCTAAATTTGTGATATGTTTATTGTTTTCTGCAGCATGACAAAGGTACCACAATTGTTCTCAATGCTTTTTGATACTCACTACTTCTGATTTCAATTGGGTTTTTGGCCATTTTAATTGGGTATTTACGCAAATACGCAGCTTATCTGGAGCTCCGCTCCTCTGTGTTATATAACATGCATGTAATTACCTTAGAATGAATGCCAACAGCATGTCAGTTTTACAGCGGACGAGTGCCAGCTGTATAACGTTCAGATGTCACCATTAAACAGATTTCCCGACCTATCATTTTCTGATATGCGCCGTATATTTCAAAATTACAATACAGTTAACCCTATATTTTATGCAATAAATGAGTGGAAGACTCAGACCTGTGAGAGAAAAAACCCATTACCCCACCCACCTGGTGTATAGTACACCAGGTGGGTGGGATAATGGGATATTTTCATTGGGCTTTTCTTTTCTGAGTCTTCCACCTGTGGGTGTGATTACAGGGCTCCAGATAAGGAATTAGTAATTGAGTATTGTCACTCCGTCATTTCTGAAGCAATTGGGTATTTCAAAATTTCAATTTGGTAAAATAAAATCACAGTTAGTCTACAGTTTACACATCAACAGACAACAATTATTGAACAGTTTGCTTCGAAATGAAAGCACGGCTTGGCATTTCATTAGAATTGGAAACAATTCTTCTAAATACCAACATGTGTTTTCATGGAAAATAAGAAAAATATGCTATATTTGTGGTCTGTTTATTGTTTTCTGCAGCATGAATAAAGGTACCACAAACTTTTTATTGCTTTTTGATACTCGCTACTTCTTATTTCAATTGGGGTTTTGGCAATTTTAATTTGGTATTTAAGCAAATACGCAGCTTATCTGGAGCTCTGTGATTACCTAAGTATGAATGCCAACGCCTTGTCGGTCTCGTCGATCACCTTGCCGGTCGCCTTGTCTTTTTTACAGTGGACGTGTGCCAGCCGTAGAACATCCCGATGTCGCCAGCCTTCACGATGCTTGTACTTCACGATGAGGCGAGCCAGATCTTCAGGTTTGTCTTTGAAGCCATGGTACCAGTCACTGATCGCGCGTCGATGGGCGCGTCCCCATCCCGTGCCTGAAAGTTGGCAATGTTTGTTTGTTGGGGTTTAACCCTTAAGAGTGCGGGAACCAAAAATAGTCGTCTGCTGCTGTGTCATATTTTGGCTCTTCTCTCAGTAAAAACATGGTTTGACAGCACTTTAGAATCATTTCCAATGGAAATGATTCTAAAGTGCTGTCAAACCATGTTTTTGATGAGAAAAATTGAAAATAAAAAATAAACAGCAGACGACAAATATTTAATTCAGCATTGTAAGGGTTAACGGCCTATCAACAGCTAAGGTCATTTAAGACCGGGTCAATGGATTTAGTACTGAATCCCATATATTACCTGTACAAATGGGGGTAAATCCAAAAAAAAAAAAAAAAATATATATTCAGCCCTGAAATCAGAATAATCCTGATCTGATGCCAGGTCCTCGCCACACCAGAATCACTTGGCCCCCTCCCAAAAGCAATATGATCCGTACTAATCTTACTACTTTTACAATGGGCAATAACCCAATTCAACTCCCAGGTAACAAAGGAGCCAAAAATACAAACGTACCCGAGGGCCAAACCAGGCAAATCGTTAATTTACGCCGTCACTTTCGCCGACCAACCATCCACTTGAAAGTTCACAAACGTCATTGTGGCTGTGACTGGAGCCTGGGCTTATTTATGGGTTTTGCGACCAGTGTAGATCCAGATCAGCATGTCTGATCAGGATCTACACTATCAATCATTCCATCAATGAAACACCAGTCATACTTCTAACAAGGAATATAGATCGTTATCAGGCTACAGGACTGCTGATTGATCAGGTCGCAAACCCATAAGCCCCATTTCTCCAGTCACAGCCACAATTCAGCTGTGACTGGAGAAATTGGGATTATGGCATTGGAGGCCAGTGTAGCTCCTGATCTGCTATCACATTTCTACATAGAGAATACTAGCTACAATAATTCGCCTCAGATATGCGCGCGCGAGAGGTATGGAGCGGGGTAGCAATTTTGTTTCTAGAATAATACCGGTCTAGTGTCTGATAAAATCTGATGAATATCTACTCAGGACTCGAGATAAGGAATTAGTAATTGAGTATTTTCACTCCATCATTTCTGAAGCAATTGGGTATTTCGAAATTTTAATTGGGTAAAATAAAATCACACTACTGTTTACACATCAACAGACAGCAATTATTGAATTAGTTTGCTTCGAAATGGAAACATATCTTGGCATTTCATTAGAAACAATTCTAATGAAATACCAAGATGTGTTTTCGTGGAAAATAAGAAAAATATGCTATAATTGTGGTCTGTTTATTCTTTTCTGCAGCATGATAAATGTACCACAAAATTGTAATTGCTTTTTGATACTCGATACTTCTGATTTCAATTGTGTTTTTTTTTGCAATTTTAATTGGGTATTTACGCAAATACGCAGCTTATCTGGAGCTCTGTCTAGGGGGGACACTATAATAAACAAACTTTACATATGACCAGGTGGAAGTTCAAGAACAAAGCATTATGCATTTCCTACCTTGCTATCACATGAGACACGCCAAGTGATTTTGTACCTAAAAACATGTGCAATATTTCATGAAAAACTTCATGATAATTTCCGTAAATGAAGTTGAAAGATGACGAAAATTTCATAGCCAATGCAGAATTCAATTCCGCATTTGCTATGAAAATTGTGTCATCTTTCAACATCATTTACAGAACATATCACAGTTTCTGTAAATATATTTCATGAAATATCGCACATGTTCTTAAGTACAAAATCGCATGGCGTGTCTCATATAGGGGAAATTATAGCTACACGAGTTGCCTACGATATGGTATATTGTGGAGAGATAGTGTAGCGGGGAAGCAATTTTGTTTCTATGGCAATTAGGGTGCATAAACACAATGAAAATATTGAACCAACCAACCTTCAACACTTTGCTGTTCGCAGAATTTTATGAACATGAACAGGTGTGTGGGTATTCGACACACATCTTTGAGGCAATCGTAGGCGGCCGACTTAATCTCCGGATCGTTACTGCGGGCGCAGACTGCGAGGGCGTAAAGCAGACAGTCCTGTTTGATGTTGCTGCGATTCACACTCACATTCTTGATCAATTTGACTGCCTTCACACCATCGTTTTTACTGAATAATCTGCAATATAGTAGAAGATCGATCTCTCGAACCAGCAACGGACTCAAATAAAAGTTCGAGTCAGGTGTACTTCGAGGGAAAGAAAATCAATACGAGTCAGTGATTTCATTTCATTTAGGAACTAGATTGGTCAGTAAGCGAGGCTTACAAAATAAAATATGTAAACATTTCCAAGTGTGTTGGCTTGTGACCTTGACTCTGGGCTTAGCGGGAGCGGCATGAAAGTGAATTTGTCACAGGATGGTACAGGTCCATTGGAGCAATGCGTGTGTAAAATGTGAAGCACATCCGAGCAAGGAAATAGAAGTTATAACCGATTTATCTGATGTTAAGTTTTGTAAAGAGACTAAGTATGTGACCTTGACCTCGAGATCAGCGGGAATTTGTCACAGCATGATAGTAGAGCCTTAGAGGAATGCATACATGAAATATTAAGAATATTCGATGAAAGAAATAGAAGTTATAACATATTTCTCTGATGTTAAGTTTTGTAAAGAGACTAAGTATTTGACCTTGATCATGGGATCAGCGGGGATTGGACGGTCGTGGATTTGGCACAGCATGGTTGTAGAGCCTTACAGGAATGCATGTGTGAAATATTAAGCATTTTAGATGAAGCAAATAATAGTTATAACATATTTCTCTGATGTTAAGTTTTGTAAAGAGACTAAGTATTTGACCTTGGGATCAGCGGGGGTTGGACAGTCGTGGATTTGGCACAACATGGTAGTAGAGCCTTACAGGAATGCATGTGTGAAATATTAAGCATTTTAGATGAAGGAAATAGAAGATATAACAATATTTCTCTGATGTTAAGTTTTGTAAAGAGATTAAGTATTTGAGCTTGGGATCAGCGGGGGTTTGACAGTCGTGGATTTGGCACAGCATGGTAGTAGAGCCTTACAGGAATGCATGTGTGAAATATTAAGCATTTTAGATGAAGGAAATAGAAGTTATAACGATATGTCTCTGATGTTAAGTTTACGGACGCACGGACGGACAACTCGTTGAAAGGGGGGGGGGGGGGTGTGTAATGACACCATTGATTGATGTTTGTATGGCCTTCTGGAAAAAATATAAAATAAAAAAATATAATGAATTAAATATTTTATTTCAATACACCTGTGCTCACCATATGAGTAAACACAGATTGCAACGCACGCGCTTGTCCGTGGCGTTGCAGCTGATGGAAAAGGATATCGGTCATTGGGTAATTGCGTCATCATTACTACACTTTTTTATCCAAGCATAGTCCTTATACGGTTTTTGAGACCTCACATGATTTATGCAAATGAGTAATTGTCGACCAACGAACGTACTTCATGCTTCATGATTCTAGCTACGCCACGTGAGAGAGTTCCAAAGCGAGCGGTGCATTATGAACGTGTCACTCACATTTTTGGCCAGCTACATTTTTTTTCAGCTACAGTTATATTTTTAAAAACAGTTTGTGATTTTATAAAATAATAGCTGTCGTGTTTCATAATAAATATTTTGTTAGGAAGGTTATATTTTTAGCGCAATGATCGACCGCTCCACATGTAATTTATATGTAGTTATACGCCATGAAAAATAGTTCTGATAGTGAGCTAACATTATATTGTGTAGTGTAATACATGTGTTGTTAATTTTTCTGTACGACATTTATATTACAAAATGTTTATCTGATTTAATATATAATATAAACTGACATATATTTAATTTGAGTATATTATTTTTTCACGCGCACTGATACAATTAACCTCGTGTCTCATGAAAAGTAGTTTCCGCCATTTTATGCCGACAAATTACAGAATCGTTATAGTCATAGGTCAATGGCTCGATAAAATCCAACATTGGACAGCGAAATGATGATGATTTAAAACAGAAACATTGTTTTTTGACAGTTACATACCGCATGCTTTAAATAATCATATTGAGCCATCTATATTATTAATCAGTGTCCATTTTACTTAAAACATCAACTAATCTATAATGACGTTACACAGAAAATGCAGTACGATACACTTCACAAAGGAAACATTGTCTTAGAGTTTGAATAATAATTTTAGGTTCCGCCGAACGAACGAGTACGCCGAAATATATTTCCGTACAAATCCAAAAACCTATTTATTATATACCCGTTCAACAAAACATGCATCATAATCATTAAATACTCCGATAGTGTGATGAAATGCGACTCTCTATTATTTTTGTTGAACAATCCGAGCGCCTGTGATGGCTTCAGTTTATGCAAATTGACAAGGTCCTTTCAAGCAGCTGAATCGATACAATAATTCAGGGGTTGAAATTTCACTCGCCCAGCTCGCCATGGCGAGTGCTTTTTGTGGCGGTCGAGTACTTTCTACAGGCACTCGCCCAGTTTGGCGAGTGAAAGATTAGGTCAGGATTTTTTTTTTGGAAGAAATTGCCAATTAATTCCATCGATAACGGCCAACAAATGGTATTAATTCAGCGACCATTTGTTTGTTTACAGTTTTACGTCAATTTGCGGGAAGTAAGATTCAAGCAGTGTCTATGTACACGGTTACGGGTAGAATCTCTAGCGATTTTGAACACGGTCCATATCGGGCAAGTTTAATTCACGGATTATTTGTCGGCTTTACGCGGCCGGGCTAACAAATAATAGGACTGCGAGTATAGACTAGTGTATAACGCGGCCACATATATCGTCTCGTATACAGTTGGGTTAACGTGCATTTCAGACGCCGAACATAACGGCTTGGGACGAAAACGGTCGGCGCCGGGTCCGAAACCATTGAATTTAGTAATTAAGGCAGCACGCAGCGCATGCAAACATAGCCACTATAAATTAAACTAAATCTATGTCACTCAACGCTTATAGAAAATAAGAAGTGTGCAAGCCTCTGAGCAAATTCGCTGCTATTTGTTTGTTTATTTATGTTCATTTAATATTTAAAATATAAATAACAATAATAGTGAATATGTCTCATACGTTTTGGTAATGATCATATGTAAAAGCTTCTTTTTTATAAATAAGATGCAACATTACAAAAACTGGAAATAGCAATTTATATAAAAAAAACTGGGCGAGTAACTTTTTGACCTGGGCAAGTACTTTTTTTTATTTTCTACCTACCTTGGTTCAACCTTGGTTGAAGGCCGTTTCTTGTAAGCTAGGCTTGTACAGGCCTATTTTAGCGACGTCAAATTGGATATTGTCTTTGAAACTGGGGGGAGAGCGCAACTAAAATCATGGTTAAAATGTCTGTACAATATTTTCACGTGTTGAATTTGCTGGGTCTCTTCTTCCAGGCGGAGTTGAGTGAACTTTTGAAACTATTTAGTGTGTTCGAATTTACACAATCACTAGGGAGTGCATTCGAGTCTGTGACGACTCTTTGAGAGAATACTTTTTGTCGCAACTGCGAAGGATTTCAGGACTTTCAGTCCTTTGATTCTACACGCGTTTACAATAATGGATTGCACGGACCTGCGTAGATCTACATTCTACAGAACATGATGAATAAATAAAGCATGACGTTAAAAATTCTTGGATCAATATATTTATTACATGCAAAGATAACAGTGAAAACTTATGGCATATTATAGGCATTGGCGACGTCGTTCATTCGCAGTCACAGTGTACAGTGTACATGTATTTTTTGTTGACATTATGACGCGTCTTGGGCGAGAACGGATATAGCACGGTTCGGATAAGCAACACGGAAGGTTGTATGTCGCCGGACTTCCGTCTACTAACGGGGTCGCACTGTATGTACATGAATGGCTACGTAAATAAATAAACTGTTAATTAAACTGTATATTACACACCGTCTCGTCTTTGTTTTGCTTTTTATCCAAGCATATTTGCTTGGATATAGTCCTTATACGGTTTTTGAGACCTCACATGATTTATGCAAATGAGTAATTGTCGACCAACGAACGTACTTCATGCTTCATGATTCTAGCTACGCCACGTGAGAGAGTTCCAAAGCGAGCGGTGCATTATGAACGTGTCACTCACATTTTTGGCCAGCTACATTTTTTTTCAGCTACAGTTATATTTTTAAAAACAGTTTGTGATTTTATAAAATATTAATTGTCGTGTTTCATAATAAATATTTTGTTAGGAAGGTTATATTTTTAGAGCAATGATCGACCGCTCCACATGTAATTTATACGTAGTTATACGCCATGAAAAATAGTTCTGATAGTGAGCTAACATTATATTGTGTATTGTAATACATGTGTTGTTAATTTTTCTGTACGACATTTATATTACAAAATGTTTATCTGATTTAATATAATATAAACTGACATGTATTAATTTGAGTATATTATTTTTCACGCGCACTGATACAATTTACCTCGTGTCTCATGAAAAGTAGTTTATTTCCGCCATTTTATGCCGACAAATTACAGAATCGTTTACATAGTCATAGGTCAATGGCTCGATAAAATCCAACATTGGACAGCGAAATGATGATGATTTAACACAGAAACATTGTTTTTTTGACAGTTACATACCGCATGCTTTAAATAATCATCTTGAGCCATCGATATTATTAATCAGTGTCCATTTTACTTAAAACATCAACTAATCTATAATGACGTTACACAGAAAATGCAGTACGATACACTTCACAAAGGAAACATTGTCTTAAGAGTTTGAATAATTTTTAGGTTCCGCCGAACGAACGAGTACGCCGAAATATATATTTCCGTACAAATCCAAATACCTATTTATTATATACCCGTTCAACAAAACATGCATCCTAATCATTAAATAATCCGATAGTGTGATGAAATGCGACTCTATTATTTTTGTTGAACAATCCGAGCGCCTGTGATAGCTTCAGTTTATGCAAATTGATAAGGTCATTTCGCGCACCTGAATCGATACAATAATCAGGGGTTGAAATTTCACTCGCCCAGCTCGCCATGGCGAGTGCTTTTTGTGGCGGTCGAGTACTTTCTACAGGCACTCGCCCAGTTTGGCGAGTGAAAGATTAGGTCAGGATTTTTTTTTTTTTTTTGGAAGAAATTACCAATTAATTCCATCGATAACGGCCAACAAATGGTATTAATTCAGCGACCATTTGTTGTTTACAGTTTATGTCAATTTGCGGGAAGTAAGATTCAAGCAGTGTCTATGTACACGGTTATGGGTAGAATCTCTAGCGATTTTGAACACGGTCCATATCGGGCAAGTTTAATTCACGGATTATTTGTCGGCTTTACGCGGCCGGGCTAACAAATAATAGAACTGCGAGTATAGACTAGTGTATACGCGGCCACATATATCGTCTCGTATACAGTTGGGTTAACGCGCATTTCAGACGCCGAAAATAACGGCTTGGGACGAAACGGTCGGCGCCGGGTCCGAAACCATTGAATTTAGTAATTAAGGCAGCACGCAGCGCATGCAAACATAGCCACTATAAATTAAACTAAATCTATGTCACTCAACGCTTATAGATAAGAAGTGCGCAAGCCTCTGACAAATTCGCTGCTATTTGTTTGTTTATGTTCATTTAATATTACTATAAATAACAATAATAGTGAATATGTCTCATACGTTTTGGTAATGATCATATGTAAAAGCTTCTTTTTTATTTTTATAAATAAGATGCAACATTACAAAAACTGGAAATAGCAATTTATTTTTAAAAAAAACTGGGCGAGTAACTTTTTGACCTGGGCAAGTACTTTTTTTTATTTTCTACCTACCTTGGTTCAACCTTGGTTGAAGGCCGTTTCTTGTAAGCTAGGCTTGTACTGGCCTATTTTAGCGACGTCAAATTGGATAATTGTCTTTGAAACTGGGGGGAGAGCGCAACTAAATCATGGTTAAAATGTCTGTACAATATTTTCACGTGTTGAATTTGCTGGGTCTCTTCTTCCAGGCGGAGTTGAGTGAACTTTTGAAACTATTTAGTGTGTTCGAATTTACACAATCACTAGGGAGTGCATTCGAGTCTGTGACGACTCTTTGAGAGAATACTTTTTGTCGCAACTGCGAAGGATTTCAGGACTTTCAGTCCTTTGATTCTACACGCGTTTACAATAATGGATTGCACGGACCTGCGTAGATCTACATTCTACAGAACATGATGAATAAATAAAGCATGACGTTAAAAATTCTTGGATCAATATATTTATTACATGCAAAGATAACAGTGAAAACTATGGCATATTATAGGCATTGGCGACGTCGTTCATTCGCAGTCACAGTGTACAGTGTACATGTATTTTTTTGTTGACATTATGACGCGTCTTGGGCGAGAACGGATATAGCACGGTTCGGATAAGCAACACGGAAGGTTGTATGTCGCCGGACTTCCGTCTACTAACGGGGTCGCACTGTATGTACATGAATGGCTACGTAAATAAATAAACTGTTAATTAAACTGTATATTACACACCGTCTCGTCTTTGTTTGCTATCCAAGCATATTTGCTTGGATATAGTCCTTATACGGTTTTTGAGACCTCACATGATTTATGCAAATGAGTAATTGTCGACCAACGAACGTACTTCATGCTTCATGATTCTAGCTACGCCACGTGAGAGAGTTCCAAAGCGAGCGTGCATTATGAACGTGTCACTCACATTTTTGGCCAGCTACATTTTTTTTTCAGCTACAGTTATATTTTTAAAAACAGTTTGTGTATTTTATAAAATATAATTGTCGTGTTTCATAATAAATATTTTGTTAGGAAGGTTATATTTTTAGAGCAATGATCGACCGCTCCACATGTAATTTATACGTAGTTATACGCCATGAAAAATAGTTCTGATAGTGAGCTAACATTATATTGTGTATTGTAATACATGTGTTGTTAATTTTTCTGTACGACATTTATATTACAAAATGTTTATCTGATTTAATATAATATAAACTGACATGTATTAATTTGAGTATATTATTTTTCACGCGCACTGATACAATTTACCTCGTGTCTCATGAAAAGTAGTTTCCGCCATTTTATGCCGACAAATTACAGAATCGTTTACATAGTCATAGGTCAATGGCTCGATAAAATCCAACATTGGACAGCGAAATGATGATGATTTAACACAGAAACATTGTTTTTTTGACAGTTACATACCGCATGCTTTAAATAATCATCTTGAGCCATCGATATTATTAATCAGTGTCCATTTTACTTAAAACATCAACTAATCTATAATGACGTTACACAGAAAATGCAGTACGATACACTTCACAAAGGAAACATTGTCTTAAGAGTTTGAATAATTTTAGGTTCCGCCGAACGAACGAGTACGCCGAAATATATTTCCGTACAAATCCAAATACCTATTTATTATATACCCGTTCAACAAAACATGCATCCTAATCATTAAATAATCCGATAGTGTGATGAAATGCGACTCTATTATTTTTGTTGAACAATCCGAGCGCCTGTGATAGCTTCAGTATTTATGCAAATTGATAAGGTCATTTCGCGCACCTGAATCGATACAATAATCAGAGGGGTTGAAATTTCACTCGCCCAGCTCGCCATGGCGAGTGCTTTTTGTGGCGGTCGAGTACTTTCTACAGGCACTCGCCCAGTTTGGCGAGTGAAAGATTAGGTCAGGATTTTATTTTTTTTTTTTTTTTTTTGGAAGAAGAAATTACCAATTAATTCCATCGATAACGGCCAACAAATGGTATTAATTCAGCGACCATTTGTTGTTTACAGTTTATGTCAATTTGCGGGAAGTAAGATTCAAGCATGTCTATGTACACGGTTATGGGTAGAATCTCTAGCGATTTTGAACACGGTCCATATCGGGCAAGTTTAATTCACGGATTATTTGTCGGCTTTACGCGGCCGGGCTAACAAATAATAGAACTGCGAGTATAGACTAGTGTATACGCGGCCACATATATCGTCTCGTATACAGTTGGGTTAACGCGCATTTCAGACGCCGAAAATAACGGCTTGGGACGAAACGGTCGGCGCCGGTCCGAAACCATTGAATTTAGTAATTAAGGCAGCACGCAGCGCATGCAAACATAGCCACTATAAATTAAACTAAATCTATGTCACTCAACGCTTATAGAAAATAAGAAGTGCGCAAGCCTCTGAGCAAATTCGCTGCTATTTGTTTGTTTATGTTCATTTAATACTTAAAATATAAATAACAATAATAGTGAATATGTCTCATACGTTTTGGTAATGATCATATGTAAAAGCTTTTTTTTTATAAATAAGATGCAACATTACAAAAACTGGGAATAGCAATTTATTTTTAAAAACAACTGGGCGAGTAACTTTTTGACCTGGGCAAGTACTTTTTTTTTATTTTCTACCTACCTTGGTTCAACCTTGGTTGAAGGCCGTTTCTTGTAAGCTAGGCTTGTACTGGCCTATTTTAGCGACGTCAAATTGGATAATTGTCTTTGAAACTGGGGTGGGGAGAGCGCAACTAAATCATGGTTAAAATGTCTGTACAATATTTTCACGTGTTGAATTTGCTGGGTCTCTTCTTCCAGGCGGAGTTGAGTGAACTTTTGAAACTATTTAGTGTGTTCGAATTTACACAATCACTAGGGAGTGCATTCCAGTCTGTGACAACTCTTTGAGAGAATACGTTTTGTCGCAACTGCGAAGGATTTCAGGACTTTCAGTCCTTTGATTCATATTGAAACCTGGAGGTTGTCGTGAGCAACATTTCCATTGTAAACGTGTTATATTTTACTATGCTATAATTAAGCTTGACAACCACAAATTCACAACCATGGACCATTTTTATGGTACTGAATGTTTTTTTTTTATCACGGATCATTTGTATACACAAGCAGTAACATGTTTCCAAAAGATCGGCGTAAAATAACATTCAATAAACGAAAGTAGACAGGTGCGAAGAAACTATTTTTAGTTGAAATTAACATGAAAATAAGACACACTACA
>CM055281.1:53381164-53433452 GCA_029237695.1 Conchocele bisecta
GGGGGGTAAAATATTCGCTGAACATTATCCCCCCTCTCCTCTACATCACACTCATATCACAGAGGGTTTGGCTGACTGGGCGACGGTGGGGGGGGGGGGTGGGGGGGGCAAAATATCACAGAATATTATCCCCACACTCTCCTCTACACCACACTCATATCACAGAGGGTTTGGCTGACCGGGGCCGGGGGGGGGGGGTGGGAATTATTCGCCGAATATTATCCCCCCCCCCCCCTCTCCTCTACATCACACTCATATCACAGAAGGTTTGGCTGACTGGGCAACAGGCGGGGGGCAAAATATTCGCCGAATATTATCCCCCCCCCTCTCCTCTACACAACACTCATATCACAGACGGTTTGGCTGACCGGGGGGGGGGGCGGGGGGGGGGGGGGGGGGGGGGGGGGGGGGGGGGGGGGGGGGGGGTGGCAAATTATTCGCCGAATATTATCCACCCCCTCCACCTCTCCTCTACACCAAACCACACTCATATCACAGACGGTTTGGCTGACCGGGGGGTGGGGGGGGGGGGTCGGGGGGCAAATTATTCACCGAATATTATCCCCCCCATCTCTCCTCTACACAACACTCCACATCACAGAAGGTTTGGCTGACTGGGAGGGGGGGGGGGTGGGGTGGGCAAATTATTCGCCGAATATTATCCCCCCCCCCACTCTCCTACATCAGACTCATATCACACACGGTTTGGCTGACGGGGGCGGGGGGGCAAATTATTCGCCCGAATATTATCCCCCCCACCCGATTTTTACAATAATGGAAGGTGGATCGTGGAGAAAATATTCGGTGAGGTGGGAAAATATCGGTGAGATATTCTGGGGGGGAGAATATTCTGTGACACCGGATTTCCTATGAAAATTGTGGCATCTTTCGACGTCATTTACAGAAAATATCACAGTCTCTGTAAATATATTTCATGAACAAGAGTGCCGTCAGTCACGCCCATCGAGGGATTGATTGATTACCAGGGATTCCGCTGGCGATCGCCACTTTCGCAATTGGCGATAAAAAATTACAATTTTCGTAAAAAAAAGTGGCGATTTTTTTATTTTTTTATTTTCCCTGCAATCCCTGGATTACACAAACTCTATACCTATACCTATACCGTTTCACTAAACTTCGTAAGACTAAAATGTTCGTAAGTGCAAATTTAGGATCGTCTGTAAATTTCAATTGATGGATTTACATTTATTGAGCATAGGCTGCATATGCAGCCTATGTTCAATAAATGTAAATTCAATAATTGTTTACAAGACAAGAGCTCCGCGGAGCAAAATGTCCCGCCTGGCGCAGTTTCATAGTATATAAGGAGCTTGTAATAACCTTGGGGTTGGAATGCCGGGTATGGAAGGTGTTCGAGCCAATTCCCACCCTTAAATATGAGCCGAATGAATGAACCTTGGGGTTAGCGAGCACCATGGGCTTTCTGTAGAATGATGTGGAATGTTGTTACAAATGCATGTATGGAATATTAAAGCATAAACTGAGCGTTAACTTTTACAAATACGGAAATTTCTAAGTCAGTGACCTTGACCTTTGGGGTTAGCGGGCAACATGGGCTTTCTGTAGAATGATGCGGGATGTTGTTACAAATGCATGTATGAAATATTAAAGCATAAACTGAGCGTTAATTTTTCCAAATACGGAAATTTCTAAGTCAGCGACCTTGACCTTTGGGGTTAGCGGGCACCATGGGCTTTCTGTAGAATGATGCGAGATGTTGTTACAAATGCATGTATGGAATATTAAAGCATAAACTGAGCGTTAATTTTTCCAAATACGGAAATTTCTAAGTCAGCGACCTTGACCTTTGGGGTTAGCGGGCAACATGGGCTTTCTGTAGAATAATGCGGGATGTTGTTACAAATGCATGTATGGAATATTAAAGCATAAACTGAGCGTTAATTTTTACAAATACGGAAATTTCTAAGTCAGCGACCTTGACCTTTGGGGTTAGCGGGCACCATGAGCTTTCTGTAGAATGATGCGGGATGTTGTTACAAAAACAGTGTTAATGTGCAATTTACAGAAACAGTGGTAATGTGCAATTTACAGACTATCATAATTTTGTACTTACGAACATTTTAGTCGTATGAAGTTTAGTGAAACGGCCCCCAGGATTGTATGCAAAAGTGTAGAAAAAACGGCAAAGTTGAAAAGACCTCATTTTTTTTAGCACTGGTGACCTTGACCTCTGGCGGACAAATCCCACCGTCAGGTGTGTTCGCCAAATTGATACCAACACACCTGCGAAGTTTTATGAAGATATTCCAAACGGTATATGACTTATGCTCCAAACAATGATTTTCTGCCCGATGTTCGCCCGTCCGCCGAACGGTAAAACATAATAGGTCCCATTTTTGTTCATAACGGCCGATTCATAATCACACATGTTCTTAGGTACAAAATCACATGGCGTGTCTCATATCTTGAGACACAGTACCTTTAAAATGTTCAATGCAGAAACTCCATACCTTGTTTATATGTATTCCACGCCAGGAGCAGTTTAAACGGATGGACGATATTCGACATCCGCTTTGGACCTTTCAGCTGATCCACCTCCATGATGTCATCGCTATTATTTATAGCGCTGAGCTTCTTGAGGACGATCTCCTCTTCTTCGCTGTTCTCGGCGAACAATCCGAGACATGTCATACGGCCTAGGTTCCGCACCATCGCCTCCAGTGGCATCTTGGGCAGCAACGCAAGCCAGACCGCCTTATGGCGCAGCATGTCCGTCCCTACCTGGTGACGAATGTAAATATGAATTGGTTTAACCCTTATCATGCCAAATTTAATCTTGTCGTCTGCTGTTATTTTCCATTTTGTCTCATCAAAAATATGGTTTGACCACACGTTAAAATCATTTTCAATGGAAATAATTCTAAAGTGCTGTCGGACCATGTTTTAACCCTTACACTGCTCAATTAATGTTTGTCGTCGCCTGTTTATGATATTTTTTCCATTTCTATCTCATCAAAAAAATGGTCCGACAGCACCTTAGAATCATTTCCAATGGAATCATTGGAAATGATTCTAAAGTTCTGTCAGACCATGTTTTTATTGAAAAAGACGATAAAATATAAAGCAACAGCAGACGACAATTTCAGTTTACCCGCAATCAGAGGGTTAGTGACTACTGTCTGTTTCTAGTTCTAAGTTGAGGGCTGATATACATGTATATTGTTTTATGTAAATGTACAAAATCACACGGATTGTCTTGTATGTCTTTATAGTCTGTTTCACGAAAGCTGCCCAAATTTTACGGCCATATAAACAATCCAAAAACAATATTTTTTTTGATAATATTAAATTAAAGGAAAATTTAAGAATGAGCCTTCTTTTTATTTTGTGAAATTTTGTCAAATATTGGTTTTATTACGAAAAATTGATTTGTCTATGGGAATTTAACATGGGGGAAAAGAGGTAGAGGAGTGTGGGAGGAGTCAAAAAACGAAAGAAAGTGGAAATTGACTCCGAAACCTAGCTAGATAGCTTGGATAGGATCTAACTAAGAAAACAAAAGTTAAATTTTGAAAATCGGTCCGGTATTTCTGAAATTCAAAAAAATTTCGGTTTTTTCGCAATATAATCAATATTTGACCGCCATTCTTAAATTTTCATTAATATTATCCAAAAAAATATTGTTTTTTAATTGTTTATATGGCCGTAAAATTTGGGCAGCTTTAAAGCAGACTATAAAGACATACAAGACAATCCGTGTGATTTTGTACATTTACATAAAACAATATATATATCAGCCCTCAACTTAGAACTAGAAGAGCAAATGAGTAGAGGCTCACAGATACCCCTGGCCGCTGCCTGGACCGACAAACCAAAACTATTTAAAAAAGAAAATAGTTAATAAAACTTATACAAATTTATATAAAAGTATATTATATATATTTAAAAGTAATATGACCTTGACCTTGGGTGTGGTATGAAATGAAAATATGGATGATGATAAGGAAGTATATGCAGTCAATCTGAGCCAAATTTAGGTCAATCCGAGCTACCCTCGACATACTTCGTATACCGGGGGTATAATAATCTGATCTGGTGCCAGGTTCTCACCACACCAGTCACTTAGCACCAGCGCCTACAAGTAATAGGATTACCATTAATTATACTACTCCTATAAAGGGTATAACCAGATTCAACTCTCACACGCAAGATATCCAAACATTTAAAAACATATTCAGAGCACCAGATAAGGGGCGTATTGGCGTATTTTACGTACTTATTTTAGCTGAATACTCATTGATTATCAAACACTGTTTGCCTTCTTTTGCAGCTCAACTAAGTAAATTTTCAACTGCATTATAAATAAGTGAATAAGTAATAATACACTCAAATAAGTGAATGTTTATAATTTGTTTTTCCATATTTAATAATGAAGAAAATCAAAAATACATTTGTAAAAGCTTATCTGGAGTTCTGTTATATTACATGTACAGACCATTTCCCATGTTAGGTTCTGCTCCCGAATCATGGCACACAGCAGATCACTGTCCTTGCAGTGGACCGCATCCTCGTAACCTTTCAATATGTTCGCCACCTTGCGCACGTCATCATTCTCCTCCATCAGGTACTCGCTATTCGCCTCCTGGTAGGACTTGGCTATGTATCTGTAACAACAAATTTCTATATCTTTACATGTAACTCTTGGTGATATATGTGGAACCAGAACAAGGGAGATAATCCCAGAATCTGGTCCAATAATGGACCAGATTCTGGGATTACCTCCCTTGTTGTATCACCATATTTTCCCGATGTTGATTTATGAAAGTAGATATGCGGCTGTGACCGGAGAATTTATGACCAGTATAGCTCCTGTTTTAATGATTTTAATTCACTGTGTTCTTTTCTCTGTATTTCCCGCATCTCATAGACACACTGTTCAATGAATAAGATCGTTGTAACATTTTGTTAGTGCAAATTACAAATCCAATGAATAACAAGAACTGGCATCGTTAAACGAAGCTAATCCCCTCAGTGACCGTGACCTAGGGCGGTGTGTCGTATGCAAAACAAATCACCATCCCTAGACACACATTGTGGCCAAATATTATCAAAATCGGTGAAGCGGCTCAGCAGTTATTGAAAAAAGAAACAAGAAATGCGTCTGTCGAACGCGGATGCCACCTGCAGCATATTTGAGAAACTGTGACAAAGTGGTTAACCGAAAAGTGTGACGGACGGACGGACGGACGGTCCAAACACTATATGCCACCCGTTTCTTCGAAACCCGGTGGCATAAAAAACAGTTTTGCCTTACAAACAAGGTGAACATAAGTACTCGGTGACCGTGACCTTGGGCGGTCGGACGTCTGTCGTATGCAAAACAGATCACCATCTCTAGACACACATTGTGGCCAAATATTATCAAAATCGGTGAAGCGGTGAGGAAATAACAAGACAATGTGGCCTGTCGGAACACAAATGCCCCCGGTGGTAGATTGAAGAAACTACAGCAAACTTCACCCGGACACAGACAGACACACGGAAAGACACATGGACGGACACACAGACAGACACCAGAGCTCCAGATAAGCTGCGTATTTGCTTACATACCCAATTAAAATTGCAAACAAAACAACAATTGAAATCAGAAGTAGCGAGTATCAAAAAGCAATAATAATTTTGTGGTACCTTTATCATGCTGCACAAAACAATAAAACAGACCACAAATATAGCATATTTGTCTTATTTTCCATGAAAACACATCTTGGTATTTCATTAGAATTGAGACAATTCTAATAAAATTCCAAGACATGTTTTCATTTCAAAGCAAACTATGCAATAATAGCTGTCTGTTGATGTGTAAACAGTAGGTGATTTTACTTTACCCAATTAAAATTTTGAAATACCCAATTGCTCAGATATGATTCAGTGAAAATACTCAATTACTAATTCCTTATCTGGAGCCCCGAGACACTATATGCCGTCCGGCTCTACCGAGACTGGGGGCATAAAAACATAGTTACAACTGGTAATGTGGTCATGCACGGCTATACAAGGTACGTTTGTTCAAATACTACACATACTCCTCCAGGGCTCCAGATAAGGAATTAGTAATCAAGTATTGTTACTCCGATCATTTCTGAAGCAATTGGGTATTTAAAAATTTGAAATGGGTAAAATAAAATAACACTACTGTTTACACATCAACAGACAACAATTATTGAATAGTTTTTTTTAAAATGAAAACATGTCTTGGCATTTCATTAAGGAGACAATTCTAACTAGATTGGTCAGTAAGCGAGGCTTACGGAATACCCCCCGCGTGGGCCCAGGTATCCCTAAATATGTAAAATTTTCCAAGTGTGGGCTTGTGACCTTGACTCTGGGCTTAGCGGGGGCGGCATGAACGTGAATGTGAAGCAGATCCGAGCAGTCTCTTTACAAAACTTAACATCAGAGAAATCGGTTGTAACTTCTATTTCAGAAGTTATAACCGATTTCTCTGATGTTAAGTTTTGTAAAGAGACTAAGTATGTGACCTTGACCTTGGCATCAGCGGGGATATGTCACAGCATGATAGTAGAGCCTTAGCGGAATGCATGCATGAAATATTAAGAATTTTAGATGAAGTTATAACATATTTCTCTGATGTTAAGTTTTGTAAAGAGACCATGTATTTGACCTTGACCATGGGATCAGAGGGGGTTGGACGGCGGTCGTGGATTTGGCACAGGATGGTAGTAGAGCCTTACAGGAATGCATGTGTGAAATATTAAGCATTTTAAATGAAGGAAATAGAAGTTATAACATTATTTCTCTGATGTTAAGTTTTGTAAAGAGACTAAATATTTGACCTTGACCATGGGATCAGCGGGGGTTGGACGGTCGTGGATTTGGCACAACATGGTAGTAGAGCCTTACAGGAATGCATGTGTGAAATATTAAGCATTTTAAATGAAGGAAATAGAAGTTATAACAATATTTCTCTGATGTTAAGTTTTGTAAAGATACTAAGTATTTGACCTTGACCATGGGATCAGCGGGGGTTGGATGGTCGTGGATTTGGCACAGCATGGTAGTAGAGCCTTACAGGAATGCATGTGTGAAATATTAAGCATTTTAAATGAAGGAAATAGAAGTTATAACAATATTTCTCTGATGTTAAGTTTTATAAATAGACTAAGTATTTGACCTTGACCATGGGATCAGCGGGGGTTGGACGGTCGTGGATTTGGCACAGCATGGTAGTAGAGCCTTACAGGAATGCATGTGTAAAACATTAAGCATTTTAGATGAAGGAAATAGAAGTTATAACAATATTTCTCTGATGTTAAGTTTTGTAAAGAGACTAAGTATTTGACCTTGACCTTGAGATCAGCGGGGGTTGGACGGTCGTGTATTTGGCACAGCATGGTAGTAGAGCGTTACAGGAATGCATGTGTGAAATATTAAGCATTTTAGATGAAGGAAATAGAAGTTATAACAATATTTCTCTGATGTTAAGTTTACGGACGCACGGACGCACTGACGGACGCACGGACGGACGGACGGACAACCTGACTCCAGTATACCCCCCACAACAATATGCTAAATTAGTGATCTGTTCATTGTTTTCTGCAGCATGATAAAGGTACCACAATTGTTCTCAATGCTTTTTGATACTCACTACTTCTGATTTCAATTGGGTTTTTGGCCATTTTAATTGGGTATTTACACAAATACGCAGCTTATCTGGAGCTTCGCTCCTCTGTGTTATATAACATGCGTGTAATTACCTTAGAATGAATGCCAACAGCATGTCAGTTTTACAGCGGATGAGTGCCAGCTGTATAACGTTCAGATGTCGCCATTAAACAGATTTCCCGATCTATCATTTTCTGATAAGCGCCGTATATTTCAAAATTACAATACAGTTAACCCTATATTTTATGTAATAAATGAGTGGAAGACTCGGACCTGTGAGAGAAATATACCAGGTGGGTGGGATAATGGGATATTTTCATTGTGCTTTCCTTTTCTGAGTCTTCCACCTGTGGGTGTGATTACAGCGCTCCAGATAAGGAATTAGTAATTGAGTATTGTCACTCCGTCATTTCTGAAGCAATTGGGTATTTCAAAATTTCAATTCGGTAAAATAAAATCACACTTAGTCTACAGTTTACACATCAACAGACAACAATTATTGAACAGTTTGCTTCGAAATGAAAGCATGGCTTGGCATTTCATTAGAATTGGAAACAATTCTTCTAAATACCAACATGTGTTTTCATGGAAAATAAGAAAAATATGCTATATTTGTGGTCTGTTTATTGTTTTCTGCAGCATGAATAAAGGTACCACAAACTTTTTATTGCTTTTTGATACTCGCTACTTCTTATTTCAATTGGGGTTTTGGCAATTTTAATTTGGTATTTAAGCAAATACGCAGCTTATCTGGAGCTCTGTGATTACCTAAGTATGAATGCCAACGCCTTGTCGGTCTCGTCGATCACCTTGCCGGTCGCCTTGTCTTTTTTACAGTGGACGTGTGCCAGCCGTAGAACATCCCGATGTCGCCAGCCTTCACGATGCTTGTACTTCACGATGAGGCGAGCCAGATCTTCAGGTTTGTCTTTGAAGCCATGGTACCAGTCACTGATTGCGCGTCGATGGGCGCGTCCCCATCCCATGCCTGAAAGTTGGCAATGTTTGTTTGTTGGGGTTTAACCCTTAAGAGTGCGGGAACCAAAAATAGTCGTCTGCTGCTGTGTCATATTTTGGCTCTTCTCTCAGTAAAAACATGGTTTGACAGCATTTTATATATGCTGTCAAACCATGTTTTTGATGAGAAAAATTGAAAATAAAAAATAAACAGCAGACGACAAATATTTAATTCAGCATTGTAAGGGTTAACGGCCTATCAACAGCTACGGTCATTTAAGACCGGGTCAATGGATTTAGTACTGGATCCCATATATTACCTGTACAAATGGGGGGAAATCCCAAAATCAAAAAAATATATATTCAGCCCTGAAATCAGAATAATCCTGATCTGATGCCAGGTCCTCGCCACACCAGAATCACTTGGCCCCCTCCCAAAAGCAATATGATCAGTAATAATCTTACTACTTTTATAATGGGCAATAACCCAATTCAACTCCCAGGTAACAAAGGAGCCAAAAATAAAAACGTACCCGAGGGCCAAACCAGGCAAATCGTTAATTTACGCCGTCGCTTTCGCCGACCAACCATCCACTTGAAAGTTGACAAACGTTATTGTGGCTGTGACTGGAGCCTGGGCTTATTTATGGGTTTTGCGACCAGTGTAGATCCAGATCAGCATGTGTATCTGCACAGTCTGATCAGGATCTACACTATCACTCATTCCATCAATGAAACACCAGTCATACTTGCAACAAGGAATATAGATCGTTATCAGGCTATAGGACTGTGCTGATTGATTAGGTCGCAAACCCATAAGCCCCATTTCTCCAGTCACAGCCACAGTTCTGCTGTGACTGGAGAAATTGGGATTATGGCATTGGAGGCCAGTGTAGCTCCTGATCTGCTATCACATTTCTACATAGAGAATACTAGCTACAATAATTCGCCTCAGATATGCGAGCGCGAGAGGTATGGAGCGGGTAGCAATTTTGTTTCTAAAAGAATACCAGTCTAGTGTCTGATAAAATCTGATGAATATCTACTCAGGACTCGAGATAAGGAATTAGTAATTGAGTATTTTCACTCCATCATTTCTGAAGCAATTGGGTATTTCGAAATTTTAATTGGGTAAAATAAAATCACACTACTGTTTACACATCAACAGACAGCAATTATTGAATTAGTTTGCTTCGAAATGAAAACATATCTTGGCATTTCATTAGAATTATCTCCTTGGAGACAATTCTAATGAAATACCAAGATGTGTTTTCGTGGAAAATAAGAAAAATATGCTATAATTGTGGTCTGTTCATTCTTTTCTGCAGCATGATAAATGTACCACAAAATTGTAATTGCTTTTTGATACTCGCTACTTCTGATTTCAATTGTTTTTTTTTTCTCAATTTTAATTGGGTATTTACGCAAATACGCAGCTTATCTGGAGCTCTGTCTAGGGGGGACACTATAATAAACAAACTTTAAATATGACCAGGTGGAAGTTCATGAACAAAGCATTATGCATCTCCTACCTTGCTATCACATGAGACACGTCAAGTGATTTTGTACCTAAAAACATGTGCGATATTTCATGAAAAACATTTACAAAATTCATGATAATTTCCGTAAATGAAGTTGAAAGATGACGAAAATTGCATAGCCAATGCGGAATTTAATTCCGCATTTGCTATGAAAATTGTGTCATCTTTCAACATCATTTACAGAACACATCACAGTTTCTGTAAATATATTTCAGGAAATATCGCACATGTTCTTAAGTACAAAATCGCATGGCGTGTCTCATATAGGGGAAATTATAGCTACACGAGTTGCCTACGATATGGTATCTTGTGGAGAGATAGCGTAGCGGGGAAGCAATTTTGTTTCTAGGGCAATTAGGGTGCATAAACACAATGTAAATATTGAACCAACCAACCTTGAACACTTTCCTGTTCGCAGAATGTTATGAAAATGAACAGGTGTGTGGGTATTCGACACACATCTTTGAGGCAACCGTAGGCGGCCGACTTAATCTTCGGATCGTTACTGCGGGCGCAGACTGCGAGGGCGTACAGCAGGCAGTCCTGTTTCATGTTGCCGCGATTCACACTCACTGTCTTGATCAATTGGACTGCCTCCACACCACGGTTTTTATCGAATAATCTGCAATACAGTAGAAGATCGATCTCTCGAACCGGCAACGGACTCGAATAAAAGTTTTAGTCAGGTGTATTTCGAGGAAAAGAAAATCAATACTAGTCAATGATTTCATTCCATTTAGGAACTAGATTGATCAGTAAGCGAGGCTTACGGAATACCTCCCGCATGGGCCCAGGTAGCCCTAAAATATGTAAAAATGTCCAAGTGTGTGGGCTTGTGACCTTGACTCTGGGCTTAGCGGGAGCGGCATGAACGTGAATTTGTCACAGGGTGGTCCATTGGAGCAATGCGTGTGTGAAATGTGAAGCAGATCCGAGCAAGGAAATAGAAGTTATAACCGATTTCTCTGATATTAAGTTTTGTAAAGAGACTAAGTATGTGACCTTGACCTCGAGATCAGCGGGAATTTGTAACAGCATGATAGTAGAGCCTTAGAGGAATGCATGCATGAAATATTAAGAATTTTCGATGAAAGAAATAGAAGTTATAACATATTTCTCTGATGTTAAGTTTTGCAAAGAGACTAAGTATGTGAACTTGACCTTGGGATCAGCGGGGGTTGGACGGTCGTAGATTTGTCACAGCATGATAACACAACCTTAGAGGAATGCACAAGTGAAATATTAAGAATTTTCAATGAAGGAAATACAAGTTATAACTTATTTCTCTGATGTTAAGTTTTGTAAAGAGACTAAGTATTTGACCTTGATTTTGGGATCAGCGGGGGTTGGACACGTGGATTTGGCACAGCATGGTTGTAGAGCCTTACATGAATGCATGTGTGAAATATTAAGCATTTTGGATGAAGCAAATAATAGTTATAACATATTTCTCTGATGTTAAGTTTTGTAAAGAGACTAAGTATTTGACCTTGACCTTGGGATCAGCGGGGGTTGGACAGTCGTGGATTTGGCACAGCATGGTAGTAGAGCCTTACAGGAATGCATGTGTGAAATATTAAGCATTTTAGATGAAGGAAATAGAAGTTATAACAATATTTCTCTGATGTTAAGTTTTGTAAAGATACTAAGTATTTGACCTTGGGATCAGCGGGGGTTGGAGGGTCGTGGAAATGGCACAGCATGGTAGTAGAGCCTTACGGGAATGCATGTGTGAAATATTAAGCATTTTAGATGAAGGAAATAGAAGTTATAACAATATTTCTCTGATGTCAAGTTTTGTAAAGAGACTAAGTATTTGACCTTGACCTTGGCCTTGACCTTGGGATCAGCGGGGGTTGGACGGTCGTGGATTTGGCACAGCATGGTAGTAGAGCCTTACAGGAATGCATGTGTGAAATATTAAGCATTTTAGATGAAGGAAATAGAAGTTATAACAATATTTCTCTGATGTTAAGTTTACGGACGCACAGATGCGCGCACGGACGGACAACCTGACTCCAGTATACCCCCACAACTCGTTGCGGGGGGGGGGGGGGGTATAATGACACCATTGATTGATGTTTGTATGGATGGCCTTCTGGAAAAAATATCAAATAAACAAATATAATGAATTAAATATTTTATTTCAATATGTACATGAATGGATACGTAAATAAATAAACTGCTAATTAAACTGAATAGTACACACCGTCTCTCTTTGTTTTGATTTTTCATATTGAAACCTGGAAGTTGTCGTGAGCAACATTTCCATTGTAAACGTGTTTATTTTACTATGCTATAATTAAGCTTGACAACCACAAATTCACAACCATGACAGGTGCGAAACATCATATCCCAAGAATGTGCCTATAAATAGCACACTGGTTTATTAAAGGCCCTGAACGGCTCAGTATTACAATTTTCAGATTTGTTCAAAAACAAAAACATTTTTGCCGAGCAACTGATTTTCGAAATTTTTTATCGCTTCGTCCAGTATTCCCGCGACTTTTCCAAGTTTATACCCCGATAAATTCAACAAAAAGGCCATTAATTCCTATAATCTGCCACAATAGAAACTCTTCAAAAACTGTCCCTATTCACCCCAAATTACGGTACATGTAATGTATAAAATTAACATTCTAATGCACTATAATGAAATTGTCGAAATCTGATTGGCTGATCGATCAATTACCTGCAAGTAAATCCATGATTAACATGTAGGTAGTATGTCATGTGATCACATTTACATAATTAGATGTATTAATACGCGCCGTTTCACCATGAAAGTTCCGTGATGTCATGCAATAGAGATTGTTCGGACAACCAGAAACGTGAGTATTCGGCTATTCTCCAAAAATGCTGGAGCTATTAAATCAAGAAGAAAGACGAGAGCCCTCCCAACTCTGCATCCACTCAACAGCTGTTACCTGTCCAGCATCAAGGTCATGTGCAGGGCGGATCTAGAGGAGGGGGGGGGGGTGGGGGTGGGGGTGGGGGGGGGGAGTGGTCCGGGGTTGCAGCACCCCGTAAAACAGGAAAGTGCATTTACGGATAGCATACTCGCTAAACTCTGTGGAGCTCGAAAATAGGACAGCCTGCCGTTCCTCAAATGCTAGATCCGCCCTGATGTGGTGCCCTGTCACAACACTGGCTACTGAAGTGGACTTCCACAATCACCAGCAAAGGGTGGAAAATCACGTCCTTGTACCGCCTACGACCCCAGCCGTTTACCAACATCCATCGCCATATAATTTCAAAAATTCACTGAATATACACAACCATAACTATGACAATCATTAAGTGATCCACTTATACAACTGTAAAATGTCGAGCTCGACAAGGAAGCATCAGCGATGTCGGCCATTTTTTTTCAAATTTTGAATGGGAATTCCCAGCAATGTAGGTCATTGGACAATTATTCTAATATTCAAGGTAGTGTTGAACCATATATAAAATAATCCTTGGTGGATGATAAAGAATATATAGATAAAATAAAAGTTTGTAAATGAACACAATTCTTCATTAGTTTACGTATTTGTTTTGCACTATTTGTTTTCGTGTACTATGTTTATGGCAGTTGTCACGGTTGCAGACAAGGTGTAAATCGGCCAATATTGTGAGGGTTGTAATGGGTATGCTACGGAAGCCCGTTAGTGCCACATAGAGTAACCTTTTTTTTCGTTTTTCGTTTTATTTTTTTTTCGTTTTTCGTAGAGTAACTTTTTTTTATCTCGTAATTACGAGATAACTTATTCGTTTTTCGTAGAGTAACTTTTTTACGAGATAACATATTCGTTTTTCGTAGAGTAACTTTTTTTTATCTCGTAATTACGAGATAACCTATTCGTTTTTTGTAGAGTAACTTTTTTTTTATCTCGTAATTACGAGATAACATATTCGTTTTTCGTAGAGTAACTCTTTTTTATCTCATAATTACGAGATAACATATTTGTTTTTCGTAGAGTAACTTTTTTTTTATCTCGTATTCGTTTTTCGTAGAGTAACTTTTTTTTTACAAATGGAGACGGTAGTTCTGCAAGGGGGATAACTGTGTCTGGTCGTTTCGCTCTAATCCGGTTCGCACTGAGTCGTTTCGCACTGGGTCGTTTCGCTCTCATTATTGTCCTGGGCATGCACACACAGTTTCAAATCAATCCGAGTAAGATGGATATTAATTTCTAATCAACGAACAATGCAATAATGTTCTAGTATGTTTAACTAACATTTGATAATTTGTAATTTCCATAAATCCAATATGGCCGCCAAAAATCACTAATATTGTAATAATCGTTAAACTTAAACACTAGTTTTCAATTAAACCGCAAGTATATACCTAATTGACCGACTATAATAGCTTTGCCCTACATGTATCTTGATGTGCTATATTGACATTTTGTGGAATGTGTGCAAATACCACTTCATTAACATGATGTGAATCCTGCATTAAAAATATCTGGCTATATTGGAGCAGCAGATTGCTATCTACAACACCTAGGTGTCAGGCAATAAAACCAGCAATAAATATCTCATCACCAAACTGCCCCACTGACCATTCACTGACCATTCACTGACCATTGTGCTGTAATTACCTGTAGCCTTGTTTTTTTTTTGTTTGGGAACTACTTTCTGGCCTACACATCTCCAGGTCACATGGGAATAGAGCATGTTACATGACTGATGTGTGCACATATTGTGTATTACATCTGTTTCTCTACATGAATTCCTACTAATCCTAGATCAGTTACAAGTCTGACCATTCAAAATAGTGAGATTTGCAAACATACTGTTATGATTAACTTTTATGGTACATCTCTAAACCTAACAGAAAATGTGATATTCATCCTGACTTTCAGTGGTTCAATTTTCAGTGGAAACTCTCTAAACCAGACACATTGTGGATGTTATATGAGCCAGGATCTGAGATAAACACCCTTATCACATCACCGTATTTCGCCGATACTGATTTCGTAAAATCACCATAGTTTTCGTAAATGTTGCTGCGACTGGAGAAAGGGGTCTTATGGGCTTATTGATTAATCTACATCTTTATCTGCTGCAAGGCTCTTGTTGCTTGATATTGATCTATGTTGTCATCTAGAGGTATGCTTGCTATATCATTGGCTGAATGGTGAACATCGTAGGCCCTGATCAGACTGCGCGGATGCGCAGGCTGATTGGGGGCTGGGGTACGCTGGTTGCATAACCCATAAGACCCCTATCTGCAGTCACTGCCACAAATGACATCGAAAATTGGCACAGATATCAGATCTCATGCAGAATTAAATTCCGCATGAGCTCTGAAATTTGTGTCAATTTTCTATGTTATTTACGGAAATGTACTTGATTTAGATAAACAAAATTTTATGCTGACACATATTCACATTTCTTTGTCTAATAGAATGTATTAATACGTGTGCCTTCTTCAAGACCATGATAGCCAGATAGCTATAGGCCAATTTAATAATCGAAATATTCAAAAAGCTTATTTCTGAACGGATTTTCATTTTAAAAAAACGGGCATAGCTATATTTTTCTGAAAAACATAATTATGTTGGTTGATTTTTCATCTCTGGGGGAAATGTACATTTAAAAAAAGCACACTAATGTCCACTACTCTTAATTGCTGGCTATAAAATCAGATAACCCTTTGAATCCCTGTAGGGGCTATAGGTAACATCTGGGTATAATGGGAAGCTCACCACAGGGGTCGATGGTAAAAGGTTGGATTTCAACCTCATCTAACGTTCTTCTAGATGAGGTTAGACTTTAATGTAATGTTTACGCATGAACTGGGTCGGGGACAAATACATGTTGCAAAACACATGAATGTATTTGTAATTATCAATAGCTAAGAGATTTTAAGGCAGACTCAATGAGTGTTTATTACTAAATATGATATGCTACCTGTACATCTGAGGGGGGGGGGGGGGGGAGATCATAACAATCCTCATCTAAATAATTATATAAGAATATAACACACCCCAGCCACTGAGGGCTAACACATTTGCGCACAACACATGTAAATATCAACAGATTTTGTTTACATTGTGAACAGCATAGGTCCAGGAAAGAGAATATATTATAATATATATATATATATATATATATCAGAAAGCTTTTGACCGCTCAGACAGTACATACATACACACATCATGAAGGAGCATCATTCTGGATGATGCAAAATGGGGTGAAAATTCAAGTGCATACATTATAGTACTTTATGAATCTTAATAGCATTATCCTTTTTGCGGACACAATAATTATGTTCATAATCATATGACACAGATGAAGGATATGATAAATGTCTGAAATCAGAACGGACATGTAACTGGAAAGCCAACTTTTATATACTACTCAAAACTTGATTTACATTGAATGCTAGTTTTGTATTGTATGGTTTATAGAAGCTATTTAATTTTACTGCCAATTGCATATGTGAAGAACACTGAATTTTGAGGCCCGCATATAGACATTTATTTTGGTACTACATGTATACAATTGAAGCCTTGTTTGATAAATGACTAATCAAAGTTATTAGAGAAACATCGGAGCTAAACGCATTTGCTAAACGCAGGTGTGACAGAAGGACAGACGGACGGACAGACGACTTTTGTATCCCTATATCCCATTTTCGCTACGCGATGGCATAAAAACTGATACTACAGCCAACTCTGACATTCTGTGTGCTCCAAGAAAATATAGAAACTGTCGACGGAAAACTGTGACATAAATTTTGATGTCGTTACGAAGCTGTCACGACATCGTCCAGAAGCTGTTACATCCAGTAAATGAAAATCCACTGTTTTCCTCTATTCGAGGGTCAGTCAACATTAAGTGACTTCTATATAACATTGTTCGAGTAATAAGGCTGCTCTCACTTAATGTTGACTGACCCTCGTATATATTGCTTTTCGTATACTTTTAAGTCCGTATTTCGATTGTAATCACCAAGTGAAGCATATAAAATAGAAAAATAACGGCCAAAAGGTGTTTTATTGAGCATTTGCTTTAATTGCTGTAATTCATCGATTTGTGCGCTGATCTGCATATTTAAAACATGATTTATGACATGATATGCATAAATAATGGGACATGATAAAGGAAAACACAAAAATCTGGCATATGCCTCGTCCTGAAACTGTCACAATCAGTCCAGAAGCTGTCGCATTCCGTCTAGAAGCTGTCGCGCTTTACTCCCGAAGCTGTGACGAGCTGTCGTCCAGAACTACTTGCCGTTGTAACAGAGTTCCCTAACCGTGGAGTAAGGATGGCAGAATTATAAACAATTGTGCAAAAGTTAAGTTTTGATCACGGACGGACGGACATACGGACGGACGGAATGATGGACGGAATGATAAGCTGATTCCAGTATACCCCCCCCCCCACAAAAAAAAAAGTTATGCATGCCCAGGACAATAATGAGAGCGAAAAGACCCATTGCGAAACGACTCAGTGCGAACCGGATTAGAGCGAAACGACCAGACACAGTTATCCCCCTTGCAGAACTACCGTCTCCATTTGTAAAAAAAAAGTTACTCTACGAAAAACGAATATGTTATCTCGTAATTACGAGTTAAAAAAAAAGTTACTCTACAAAAAACGAATAGGTTATCTCGTAATTACGAGATAAAAAAAAAGTTACTCTACGAAAAACAAATATGTTATCTCGTAATTACGAGATAAAAAAAAAGTTACTCTACGAAAAACAAATATGTTATCTCGTAATTACGAGATAAAAAAAGTTACTCTACGAAAAACGAATATGTTATCTCGTAATTACGAGATAAAAAAAGTTACTCTACGAAAAACGAAAAAAAAATAAAACGAAAAACGAAAAAAAAAGTTACTCTATGTGGCACTAATGGGCTTCCGTAGTATGCCCATATTGGTTGGTATTTGGTTCAGAAATCTGGAAAATGAGTCCGAAATGATGGTCGTACATTAGCATAGAGATAACCGTATTGAAATTTGTAATTTGGGGAGATACTCGGTGTATTTACGGTTGGAAACTTCGATATACGTCTCCGCCTGCGGCGTCGCAGTAAATCGAAGTTTCCAACCGTAAATCCACCGAGTATCTCCCCAAATTACAAATTTCAATACAGTTATCTCCTAATTTAGCGCAACCTTTACCTGCAAAAACAACAAAACCATGGATGTTACGATGTCTCATCTGTGCATATGCACCGTCTGATCAGAACATAGGATGTCCTCCATTCAGTCACTAGGGAATCCTTTCTCGATTACCGACATGATATGGGTCGCCGATCTTACATTTATTGCAGATATTGTAAGGTCCGTTTTTTCAGCAGGTGGTCCAAGTACAGCTGTAAGCGGGACGATGTCGTGAACATTCGACATTTATATTGTCTGAATATGAAAAGCTTAACTCTGAATGCACACTGACATGTGTGTCATGTTAATATAAGAAATAGATACGGTGGGATGATATTTCAAGGCAACATATCTTGGAGACATTAGTATCATGGACCGTGATCGGCACCACTTGAGGATATTTTTCATTTTTTGCAACATGATCCCCTTTTCTGCATAATGGAAGTCTCAAACTTAACATGAAACAGTTCATTTCAGTTACTTAGGTGGTTACGTGTTAATCGTCAAAGGTTGTAGCAGCATTGCCAATGAAAAAATAGCAGCATGGACAATCTTTTAAAAATCTACTAGCATATCCACAGGAATCTTCGGAATGTCAAATACTTGGTGGATTAACTGTACAGTTGGTCATAGACATGCACAGACGGACGGATGGATTGACGCATCCACACATGCACAACGTGTGATTACTGGCATTTAACTCATTTAATTTATGAAGTATCTCCCCTGTGTATCACAGTATATTATAGTATACATATCAAGTAAAATATAATACAATAGTGTGTATTGTGATAATATAAATAGAAAATTTGCATAATGGAAAGCAAAAAAAGATATAAAACTTCCTGACACATCATCAGGGCCGTAACGAGGAAGCCAAAAACGAGGAGGCAGTGGTCATGCATTTCCTGGTGTTGTTTCTGTATTAACACAGCTCATGTGCAAGGTATGTGCATGAGGATGTGATAAATACGTTGGATCACGTTTTTGTATGAATAATACCGTCTAGCATTACATGTTTCGGATACGGATAACAAAACGTCTGATCGAATATCAACATGATAAATGGAAGAAACTATTTTTAGTTGAAATTAACATGAAAATAAGACACACTACTGTACACTTATTTTCACGACCATGACTATTTGAAAAGCAAAATAAAGGGGGTTGAATAAATGCGGTTTATATCTGAAGTAACCTAATATGTTATACCTGAAGTAGCCTAATATTAGTTAGAATTATAATTTTAAAATCGAAGTCGCTGTCGGTGCAGCTTAATTTTGTGCATTTTTACAGTATATGCGACGTAACGAACGACACGGATGATTGCACGGACGACATTATCATTGCAATGATTATTATGACAACTGTGTAGTCTAACTCGAATCAATATTGAAGCGCATCGTAAATAAATCGGAGATTTAATCAGATACAATACCGAATCTACCTAGCGAGGACGCCGCCATTTTGCTTTGAATCACGTCACTGGATTTGTGACGCATGGCGAGGGAATGACGTCAAAACATGACGTTACGCACGTTCAAGCAATTACGTTTAGTATACGGTATAAATTAAATACATGATTAGTGCCGTAGAATATAAAATATATTCGGTTTCGCCCCGACAATTTAATAGGGCTCGCTAAAGCTCGCCCCAATAAAGCTGCCTAAGGCTCAACCGAATATATTTTATATTCGACGGCACTAACCATGTATTTACTACATGTATATATCAGTGATTCTATATTTTATGTACATGTGGTGTCCCGGCGTAATTTTCTGACAAATCACACAATTTATAAGTAAACAATTTTTTTTTTCAGTAAATAAACTATGTATAATATCAATCCATTAAGAAAACAGTATTTACACTTCTTGTTATGTGTGTTTAGTTATTATTTTTTGTTGTTGGCATACGTGTGGTGCACCAAATGAGCATGTCCCGGTCATCAATCAGCACAGTTTACAAGCCCGTAATTCTCAAATCTTGTCCATTTGTACTTTACTATACATTGCATCATCTGAATTAAAATAGTTTAACATTTACATTAAACTTATTCTGAATAAATTTGCCTTTTGTTGTGAAAATTAGTGACGTTAATGTATCTGTCCCGAGAAATCGAATCATTACCGTTACGCTGAACAAAAAATGTAAACTCAGAGTAACCTCCCTTTCGAACTCTCAGCTACTACTGCAATGAACACTGTTTATGCGCGCTCAATTTATAAATAAACACGGTGGTAACACAACTTATGTCATTGCCGAGAACGAGACTGGTCTGTATTCATAATTTTAAGGTTACACATTACATGCATCATTACCGTTCGGAGTTTATACACGTCCATATGTATGTAGGTCGGCTGAAACCAAAATGGGTGGATAGACACACTTACAACGTTGTATTTGCATATTCTACCTTCATGATGCGTTGTATACAGAGGGGTGTAAAATGGGAATTTTTAAAGAAAAATCATTACCGTTACGGTCATTTCCGTTAAAAAATTGTGTAAAGGTAATGACGATCGTGTAACGGCAATGATAAATTACCATACTAACCAGTCACTTCATGCGTCAATTAGATATAAACCATGTCCCATCAGTTGTCGGTCAGTAATGGCACATTTATTCGAACCTACAACATTTATATATCAGGATTTAATTAGTAAAAGCTCTGGAACAACAAAAAACAGACACAGCTTCGATGAGTGTGGGTTTCTATTGGCAATCACATTAACAGTAAACATTAACTTGAAGTTATATTGTACAGCATATGAAAAGTATAAATATGTTTGCTATATATGCTGTATTAGTATTTTAAATAAATGGAGAGTCATTACCGTTACATTTTGTCATTACCGTTACATACATCATTTCCGTTACGCCCATATTTTTTGGAAGCTGTGCTATTAATTAAATGTAACTTTATAACGATGTTTGGTACATGTCGTAGAACACGGCATTCTGTTACATGCCAAGCTATTTTGAATTGTTTAACTTTACTGATTCGTATTAAATACATGTTGTTGGGTTACCATACATGAGGAAGTCCACGACTTGCTACTAAATTGCTCTGTTTCAAACTAATACAATTAGCTTACCATATTCTTGACATTTTTCTTAATAGATGCCCCTTCAGTTTTATGTTTTATGCCGTTGAAAAGAAAAAAATGTAAATTACATTTCTGAGACCACTAAATGACGAGAACAATTGGCTATACAATTATAAATGTAACACCTGGACTGTCATCCAGTGGAATAAACACAGTTTAATGAATTATTGGTTCTACCTATGACACTAAACAAGAGCTGTAGGAGAACAGCATAGCTCGACTACGAGGGTTGTCGATGTACACATAGCTTGACAAACAAGGTGGCCGCGGCCTGCATAAAAACCTTAACCAAGGTTGACTAAAAACCTTAACCAAGGGAAATTAAGTAAGTAATTCAAGGTTAAATGTAGGTCAATGTCATATATAGGTTAGGGGTTATTGATGTACATCACTAGGAGATGAAGTTGTCCAAGTATGGTTGCTGTAGGCCCAGGAGTATTTCATATACAAGCTTGACTATAAACATTAACCAAGTTTGAGTACAAACCTCAACCAAGTGGAAATATGTAAGTAATTCAAGGTTAAATGTAGGTGAAGGTAAACTATAGGTCAGGGGTTATTGATGTACATCCCTATGAGAAATATTTATCCAAGTATGGTGTCTGTATGCACAATAGTATTCCATCTAGAAGCTTTACTAAAAACCTTAACCACAGTTGACTAAAAACCTTAACCAAGGGGAATTAACTAAGTAATTCAAGGTTAAATTTAGGTCAAGATCAAATATAGGTCAGGGGTTGTTGATGTACATGTACATGTACATGACTAGGAGATGAAGTTGTCCAAGTATGGTTGGTGTAGGGCCAGGAGTATTCCATCTACAAGCTTGAATAAAAACCTTAACCAAGGAGAATTAACTAAGTAATTGAAGAGGGAATGTAGGTCAAGGTCAAATATAGATCAGGGGTTATTGATGTACATCCCTATGAGAAAAGGTTGTCCAAGTATGGTGTCTGTATGCACAATAGTATTCCATGTACAAGCTTCACTAAAAACCTTAACCAAGGTTGACTAAAAACCTTAACCAAGGGGAATTAACTAGGTAATTCAAGGTTAAATGTAGGTCAAGGTCAAATATAGGTCAGGGGTTGTTGATGTACATCACTAGGAGATAAAGTTGTCCAAGTATGGTTGGTGTAGGGCCAGGAGTATTCCATCTACAAGGTTGACTAAAAACCTTAACCAAGGAGAATTAACTAAGTAATTCAAGAGGAAATGTAGGTCAAGGTCAAATATAGATCAGGGGTTATTGATGTACATCACTATGAGAAAAGTTTGTCCAAGTATAGTGTCTGTATGCACAATAGTATTGCATGTACAAGCTTGAGTAAAAAACTTAACCAAGGTTGACTAAACACCTTAACCAAGGGGAATTAACTAAGTAAATCAAGGTTAAATGTAGGTCAAGGTCAAATATAGGTCAGGGGTTGTTGATGTACATCACTAGGAGATGCAGTTGTCCAAGTATGGTTGGTGTAGGGCCAGGATTATTCCATCTACAAGCTTGACTAAAAACCATAACCAAGGGGAATTAACTAAGTAATTCAAGAGGAAATGTAGGTCAAGGTCAAACATAGATCAGGGGTTATCGATGTACATCACTATGAGAAAAGGTTGTCCAAGTATGGTGTCTGTATGCACAATAGTATTCCATATACAAGCTTGACTAAAAACCTTAACCAAGGTTGACTAAAAACCTTAACCAAGGGGAATTAAGTAAGTAAGTCAAGGTTAAATGTAGGTCAAGGTCAAATATAGGTCAGGGGTTGTTGATGTACATCACTAGGAGATGAAGTTGTCCAAGTATGGTCGGTGTAGGGCCAGGAGTATTACATATACAAGCTTGACTAAAAACCTTAACCAAGGGGAATTAAATAAGTAATTCAAGGTTAAATGTAGGTCAAGGTCAAATATAGGTCAGGGGTTGTTGATGTACATCACTAGGAGATGAAGTTGTCCAAGTATGGTGGGTGTAGG
This sequence comes from Conchocele bisecta, assembly GCA_029237695.1. Taxonomy (NCBI): domain Eukaryota; kingdom Metazoa; phylum Mollusca; class Bivalvia; order Lucinida; family Thyasiridae; genus Conchocele; species Conchocele bisecta. Next base: position 53,404,530 of record CM055281.1, read on the forward strand.
GCCAGGAGTATTCCATATACAAGCTTGACTAAAAACTTTAACCAAGGGCAATTAACTAAGTAATTCAAGATGAAATGTAGGTCAAGGTCAAATATAGATCAGGGGTTATTGATGTACATCCCTATGAGAAAAGGTTGTCCAAGTATGGTGTCTGTATGCACAATAATATTCCATGTACAAGCTTGACTAAAAACCTTAACCAAGGTTGACTAAAAACCTTAACCAAGGGGAATTAACTAAGTAATTCAAGAGGAAATGTAGGTCAATGTCAAATATAGATCAGGGGTTATTGATGTATATCACTAGGAGATGAAGATGTACACAAATATAGAATCACTGATATACTGTAATGTCGTTTGACGTGGCTTTTACGTGACGTTTCATTTGCTCAAACGACCTGCATAGTGGCGTTGTATAAATTATAATAGCTTAATGAATATTGCAGATATCATGATCAAATAAAAAGCATTCAATTCATCATACAAATACCATTGTCATAGTAACAAAATGTTAATTTGACCAAGAATTTCCCGAAGACAGGTTTTCTCGCGACGAGGCTCATATATATAAACGTAATGTGATGCATGTGTATAGGCCGATGTTACAATACAGATGTAAAAGATAAATCCACTTTAGACAACAGGTATGCTCTCGAATATTCTCCAGTCGGCACGGATCGCCACGAACATTAAACTATCGGGCACGTAAGACCGCCTGCTGAGCTGCAGGAGTACTTTGCCCCAGGCATGTAAGTGGTTCGTCTTTGTCCGTTTCCGTCAATCTCTGTCCGTTTTCATTCGTGACGGACATTCGTGCCGAATAAAAACATAATTCCGCTAGCGGAAAACGACATTTGCTCTTTCCGTCAAAGCTGTACTGTATATAATTATGGAGGAACAACGTTGCATGTTCGACACTGAAACAACAATATCCACATGGGTGGGCTATAGAATAAAATATGGATGATGATAAAGAAGTATATCAAGCTTATAGTCAATATAACTTACGGTTGCAGAGCTATGGTGTACATAAAACTGTAACGCAAATATTTCAAAAATGTTAACGCAAATTTCAATGTAATTTGACATTGACGTTGGCCATGAAAGCCACATGTGCGGGCTATAGAAAGGTAATACAAATCTATATACCACTAGACTAGTTGCGAATGGTAAACTCTTGCAATCTACTCCTGTACCTGTGCGGACGGTAGCCACGGGCGGTAGCCACGGACGGTAGCCACGGACGGTAGCCACGGGCGGTAGCCACGGACGGTACCAGTAGCCTATTTCATCAACATTGCAAAGTATACTTTAGTAGCAAAGTATACTTTGAGGGAGAAATTTTCAATTTTATTATAAATTTATTAATTTGTATTATACTGAATTTATTACATTATCACAGCCATTATGGCTGTGATAATGTAATAAATTCAGTATAATAATTCTGCATACTTTTAATCATGAAATACATGCATTTGTTAGTTCTATATGAAATAATGCATTTCAGGAAAAATAAATGATTACTCCCTCAAAGTATACTTTGCTAGTAAAGTATACTTTGCAATGTTGATGAAATAGGCTACTGAGCTCCAGTTAAGGTGCGTAATTTGACCAACTTGGGTGAAATTTTGTTATTTCTTCATCAAAAATGGTAAGTTGGTAGTCCTTTAGCACTAAAGCACTCCCAACTTGCCATTTTTGATGGATAAATAAGAAATTTACCTCCAAATTACCCACCTTTAATAACTGGAGCTCTGGACGATACGGGAGTAGATTGCAAGAGTTACTGTTTGCAACTACCCCTCAATATAGTTCATATCAGGGGTGTAACAAATTCACCATTTACCTGTCAATACATCTCACACTCGCGCGGTTAACAGTCTTCTTCATAGTATGGTAGGAGCCGCCCTCTGACCCCATAATAAGGTACCGCCGAAACCGCATAAGGTCATCTACCTCGAAAAAACAATTTACCTATGGGAATTTAACATGGGAGCTAACAAAAAACAAGAAATGTGTCTGTCGAACGCGGACGCCACCTGCAGCATATTTGAGAAATTGTGACAAAGTGGTTAAGTCATTTAAGTAACCTGGTGAAGGTCAAAAGGCGATGGTCATATAAATTATGAAAAGGCAGGTGTGGCACACATACCAATGAATGAAGTGTTGAAGTATTGAAGCGATTAAGCAACTTATGTAGATGCTATGGCCAGTTTGAGAAACTGTGACGAACTGGTTAACCAAAATTGTTAAGTCATTTAAGTAACCTGGTGAAGGTCAAAAGGCGAAGGTGATATAAATTATGAAAAGGCAGGTGTGGCACACATACCATTGAATGAAGTGTTGAAGTATTGAAGCGATCAAGAACTTATGTAGATGATATGGCCAGTTTGAGAAACTGTGACGAACTGGTTAACCAAAAGTGTTAAGTCATTTAAGTAACCTGGTGAAGGTCAAAAGGCGAAGGTCATATAAATTATGTAAATGCAGGTGTGGCACACATACCAATGAATGAAGTGTTGAAGTATTGAAGCGATTAAGCAACATATGTATATGATATGGCCAGTTTGAGAAACTGTGACGAACTGGTTAACCAAAATTGTTAAGTCATTTATGTAACCTGGTGAAGGTCAAAAGGCGAAGTTCATATAAATTATGAAAAGGCAGGTGTGGCACACACACCAATGAATGAAGTGTTGAAGTATTGAAGCGATTAAGGAACTTATGTAGATGATATGGCCAGTTTGAGAAACTGTGACGAATTGGTTAACCAAAATTGTTAAGTCATTTAAGTAACCTGGTGAAGGTCAAAAGGCGAAGGTCATATAAATTATGAAAAGGCAGGTGTGGCACACATACCAATGAATGAAGTGTTGAAGTATTGAAGCGATTAAGCAACTTATGTAGATGATATGGCCAGTTTTGAGAAACTGTGACGAACTGGTTAACCAAAATTGTTAAGTCATTTAAGTAACCTGGTGAAGGTCAAAAGGCGAAGGTGATATAAATTATGAAAAGGCAGGTGTGGCACACATACCAATGAATGAAGTGTTGAAGTATTAAAGCGATTAAGCAACTTATGTAGATGATATGGCCAGTTTGAGAAACTGTGACGAACTGGTTAACCAAAATTGTTAAGTCATTTAAGTAACCTGGTGAAGGTCAAAAGGCGAAGGTGATATAAATTATGAAAACGCAGGTGTGGCACACATACCAATGAATGAAGTGTTGAAGTATTGAAGCGATTAAGGAACTTATGTAGATGCTATGGCCAGTTTGAGAAACTATGACAAAGTGGTTAACCGAAAAGTGTGACGGACGGACAGACAGACAGACAGACGACGGACGGACGGACGGACGGACGGACGGACGGACGGTCCAAACACTATATGCCACCCGTTTCTTCGAAACCTGGTGGCATAAAAAAAAAAAATTAATTTGTGGACCGATTTTCAAAATATAACTTATTTTCTTAGTTACATCATTTCCAAGCTACCTAGCGAGGTTTGGAAGTCAATTTCAATTTTGTTTTCTTCTCCTCCTGCAGCTGCTTCAGCATTTTTCACAATAAAGTCAATATTTGATTGAATTTCATCAAATGAAAACAATTGGGGAGAGAGACTTTTTTGTTATTGTCAATATTGATGAAAAAGTACCTACATTTAAATATTTTTAAGATTTAATGTGCTTAATAGCCAAAGGTTCATCGTGCAAAACGTGGAACAGACAGTAGTATTTCAATCCATGGTTGGAACAGAATAAAAACATATTGACAATGTGTTGCATTGCAACTTTTGAAAGTGAAAGTAGAATCTGTTGAATGTTACGGGAATCCATGTCTAAACGTCTAAACATAGGCAGTCAGGTGACCTGCATGCGCGAAACACTGTGGCGTAACGTCATACAACAAAATGACGTTTATAAAATAGGTTTATTAAATGTATATTATTTTTTGAACAAGGAAGTGAAAACACATGCACGAAAACACATGCCACAGCTATAATTGCGACATGTTGGCATTATACGAACCTATCTGTCTGCTGCCCATCTGTCCCTGATAAGGCTCCTGCTGTGTGGGCAGCGTTCCTTGTACCTGGACAGACATATTTGCGGACAATTTATAAAACGGACCGCTGTTTTCCCCGAAACAACATAGGCACTTTGTGGTATGAAGGTCAAAACTCTCTTTAAATCATACCCAATTTTACTCTTATATTAAATATCTAGAAGGTAGGACACTCGCCATCTTTTCAACCAACGGAAATGGTACTAGTGTACCTTGGACCCGGCTCGCTGATTCAGTAATTGTAACGCGCGAGAAGGCCGGGACCCTGCTGACACATACCTTCGCGCGCGTTACAATTACTGAATTAGCGAGCCGGGCCCAAGGTAAATAATCCACTTCCGTTGGTTGAAAATATGGCGAGTATCATACCTTCTAGATATTTAATATCAGAATACAATTGGGTATGATTTACAGATGCCTTTCTCGTTCATACCACAAAGTGCCTGTGAGAAACAAGTCTACTAATTATTGGTAACGCCACCATGTCTTCAGCAACACAAAATAATGTAATTTAATTATTTTTTAAATATTTTTTTGTAAATATTCACATTTTTCACTATTTGTTTAGTTTCTTTTTCTAATTAATAATATTTTGAGTATTCTTCATGACTGCAATGAGCTAGGACAGTAGCTACAGTACCCCAAATGGGTCCAATGATTGCACTTTACAAACTCCAGTTTCCAAGTCATGTGTTCCGGCCTCCACCTCTTGCATACACAACATAAGTAAGTCATCTTCGCCCATTTCAATTTCTAAATCGAAACTACTGGAGTCTAGCACTCGACGAGAGGGTCCTACTTGTGGTTCTACTGTACATTTAATTTTTTTTCTGGACTTTTTTTTTTGCTTTGATGATCGCACTGATTTCATGGGTCGTTTTGGTGTTGACTTTTTTGTCCGGATTCATGAGTTTTCATTCTGTCCATTACGTTTCATTGGTTATGGTCATTATATAGCCGCTGTAAAGGACCGTAACAGGCAACATCAAGGGGTTGTAGAATATGCGAAGTATGCGCTGGGAGGACAAATATAATAAATGTTGTTTTGTCTTTGCCCATTCAACAAGATCCACAGAAACGTGTGACTTATGCCCATCTAATAGAAGCAGCACACTTTCATCAGTCCGACCAGGTATGAATTTAATGAAGTGGTTCTCCATGCATTGGCGGAATATTTCACTATTTGACCAACCCGATTCACTGACTACACCACTTGCACCGGTGAGGCTCCATTCAGCAGATCTGGCATCATTCATTTCCCAGGAAACACAAAGAATGGTGGAAAAGATATACCCGCGGCACTACCACAACCAATTATTGTTGTGTTTTTCCCTTCCCTGAAGTAATTATACCGGCTGGTGGACATGTACTTGCGACTATGTATCGTCGTTTTGGTCAATGCTTATTCCCTTTTCATCAACATTATATATTACATGGGGATAATCCAGAAGATCATGCTTCACTAGGGTACTATGTAGATTCTCGAAATAACTGTCAACTGCATTTCCATTTGCTCCTTTAGCCCTAGCATGTTCCAATGCCCTCGACTTCAACACTTTCATCTTTGGCCGTCTTTTCAAAAATCTCTCCATCCATCTGATAGTCAGGGGCTGATCTTTCGACCGCTTTCCAAGTTGAGTTGCATATTCAGAGGCGATATCAGCTGTCTCCTGGCGTGTATATCCATACCAATAATCGGCCATAGTCTTTAAGTGATCAACCAGTTTTGCTTCATCAAACATTGACAATACAGACTCTCTACATGTGGTGACACATTCAGGGTCAATATTACCATTTGCCCTATCACTGAGAGTCTGTTCAGGTACTGCATACATCCGTGATGCTCTCTGGACTGGCACGCCTTGCTCTGTTACACTTGTATGCTTTATGGAGGGAAGTTGGGGAGTAGCACCTATACTTCGTCTTCAAATGAAGTGGAGTTATCTGAAAAATACACATAAAACACACTCGATTTGAGAAACAGAACTAGTGACACTGAGGACAAAAACAGGAAAAAAATACCATTGACCTTAAACCGGAAGTTGCAAGTGCGTGACCTACATCCGTGGATGCTACACAGGACCGAGCTGGGTCGCGCGGTTTCATTTGTTGTTTTGGGGTTATTTAGTGGTTATAAAGTTGGTATATGAATGGAAATAGTGAGAAAACATGAACATGGAGAAAGTTCCACAGTTTGAACGTTCTTACCTGTTTAAATCGCATGTTCTGTCAAAGATCAGTGACAGATGTGAGGACTTCTTCCGTGTTTACAGATCGAAATCTCGCGCGCGACGAGAGTTACATGTATGATGTAACTGATTTCACAATGGCCACGAACTTACCGGAGCCCAGAACATGTGGTGCATTTTCCTGGGTTTTACGGGATTTAAAATCCGACTCGAGCTGGTAATACACTGTTCTATTTTGTACCGCTATTATGATATTCTTTTGTAAGTTAACTGATTATCAAAACCACATACCTGTAATCAGCTGACGTAAAATATATGTACATGTAATGTCATTGACTATACACTGCAACTCACCTTTATATCGTGATCGCGTATCGCGATCTCAATTATAATGCGATTTGCCCGTACCTCAAAAATAAAGAGAAACAAAAACAACAAAAAAACGGTCGTAATGGTCCGCGTTATTCGGCTACAGTACAGTCACCAAAACCTTCCAGTGAACTATATGCAAACAGCAAAGCAACAGCCTCAGTTTCACCCGACACCAGCGATGAACCTTGTCCATTTCCATTGGAAATGATTCTCAAAGACTGACGAACATGATGAACCATCATTATGATGAACGATCATTAGACATTGGAGTAAGTAATTGAACACATGCAAAGTCTGTTAAATGATAATCAATATCAGGGTACACTAAGGTCAGACCTTGGGAATGTTTTGAAACACGATCGGCATTACATTACACGCGGAATCTGTGTCACTTCGCTGACAGGATAGGCTACATGTACACAGGTCAGCGCCATGTAGGCTACTCAGTGGGTCCTGGATATTATACTACCAATGAGGAAAGCCTCAGGTGGTGGACAGTGGGGGCTGGGAGGTGGGAGGTAGGGGGCTGGAGATGAGAGGTAGGGGATGGGAGGTGGGAGGACAGGGGGCCGGGAGGTGGGAGGTAGGGGCGGGAGATGGGTGGTAGGGACGGGAGGTGGGAGACTAGACTGACCCCCCTGTCCACCCCTCACCAATATGAGCCATGTATGTACAGCTGCTGAAGCCCGTCACATAGGTAGCACATATTATGTGTTTGACGCCGACAAGTTTGAGCAAGGAAATTATTGGGCACCGGTCTAAATAAGTTACACATTTTGACTATACCTATTAGTGAAAAATGATTTCAATCTTGTCTGTCGCATCTTTTTCGCGACAGGCCCCATCGTGCAAATCTAGAGCAGTCGGGTTATTGTTGTTGTTGTTTGTGCTGCGTGCACATGTTTCCCGCGTTTACTTTTCATGGCACCGTAAATGATCAACGCACTATGATCAATCATGAATCATGCGAATACAATGTACAGTAGCTACAGTAACAAACACAATACATATACATATTCAATCGTTTAATTGTGTATGGTTCACGTTTTTAAACATATATCGAACATGTTTGTCCATCATGAATACCATCATGACAATTTCATATCAGTTCATATTTGCGTAACCTCCGTGGCTGAACGGGTGGGGGGGGGGGGGGGTTGCAACCCCACAACTCAGTGCTAGATCCGCGCCTGGGGTGAGATAGAAATTTTGAAAGTGAAAGTAGACGGTTCCGTTAAAAAAGGGGAAATAACTCGTGGGAATTAACCCACATGACCCCGTGTTTGGCATGTATCTAGAACCGGTTTAAAATTGATTTTAGCGCAGGTAGTTTGCGATTGTCATGTTTGTGTGAATGTGGGTCTATGGGAAATCAATTGCCTGCCTGTTTCCTGTACGGCTATTTATATCTCTGGCAATAAGGAGTACATTCTCAGGACAACGGCATTGATTAGGTTTGAGGCGGCTTTCGGCTGCGCCGAAAACCTAATGTTTTTTTTTTTTTTTCTTTTTTTTCTTTTTTTTTATTCAGCCGTTCAGTCTACAGCTCAAACCGCTGGTCGGATCGACTTCAAATTTTGCATGCCGATTCGGATCAAGTGTGAGTCGAGACTTAGAGATTTTCAGAAATCTCTTAATGCCACTTTCCACGAAACCGGAAGTGACGTCATACTTTCTATAACTTCCTTATTGTATCCCCCGGACTCCGTCGGGGGATACTATGGATTTGACAGCGCGCCGCGTCCGCGTCCGCGTCCGCGTCCGCGTCCGCCGCAGACACTTCTTGTCCGGAGCATAACTCGAACACCCTTTGGAATATTTTCATGAAACTTCACACATGCATAGATCACGACCCGAAGGTGTGTCGCGCACAAGAATGACAACTCTTGCATAGGTAATTTTTTAATTATCTCCATTTTTTGTTTCTCGCACTGATTTCGTGTCCGGAGCATAACTCCACCACCCTTTGGAATATTTTCATGAAACTTCACACATGCATAGACTACGACCCGAAGGTGTTTCGCGCACAAGAATGATAACTCTTGCGTAGCTAATTTTTCAGTTATCTCCCTTTTTTGTTTCGCGCACTGATTGACCATAACTCGACCACCCTTTGGAATATTTTTATGAAACTTAACACATTCAATTAGACCACGAACCGAAGGTGTGTCGTGCACAAGAATGACAACTCTTGCATAGCTAATTTTTTAGTTATCTCCCTTTTTTGTTTTCGCTCACTGATTTCCTGTCCGGAGCATAACTCGACCACCCTTTGGAATATTTTCATGAAACTTCACAAATGCATAGACCACGACCCGGAGGTGTGTCGCGCACTAGAATTTTTTAACTGACCACTAACTTATTACAGGTAATTTATACAGGTACATTATTACATTTCCGTAAACTGTGTTGACAATATTGTGGCAGTATGTGGACCTGTGCAGATATATGTAGATAAATATAGGACTATTAACAAAAATTCTGGGCTCCAGTAGCGAGCATTATTATTTTTATTTTTTTTCTATTACATTTCCGTAAACTGTCTTGAAAATATTGTGGCAGTATGTGGACCTGTGCAGATATTTGTAGATAAATATAGGACTATTAAAAAAAAATTCTGGGCTCCAGTAGCAAGCATTATTATTTTTAATTTTTAAACTTTTTTCTTCCATTTTTTTTTTCATTATCATTTTTCAATTTTTGTCTAGTAGCATACGGTCGTAAGTGCTATATAGAGACTGTTATCATATAATAAAACAATTATTGACTAGTGAGCCATAGAATATAATCTGATATTCTATGGCTCACTAGTCAATAATTGTATAATATGTTCGGGCCAGTGAAAATTGCTTTCGGGCCCAGGCTCGAGGTCAAGGCGGGACAAGGCGAGGCATCTGATTCCGCGGAATTCTTGTTTACTTATCTCCCTTTGTTGTTCCGTGCTCTGATTTTGTATCCAGAGCATAACTCGAACACCCTTTGGAATATTTGTATGCCCCACCACGATAGTGGAGGGGGCATTTAGTGTTACCCTTATCCGTCCGTCCGTCCGTCCGTCCGTCCGCACACACGAATGGGTACTTGTTGTAAGCGTACGGGGATCTTAATAGGTAGGGTTAGGATAGTCCTCTACCGCCCTGTGCCAAATCCACTTCGTCCGCGTCCTGCCCCCACCGCCAAGCCCAGGGTCAAGGTCACATACTTGGTGCTTCAAAAACTTTAACGCTCGTGTTAATATCTTATAATTTCTGTTTTCTTTCACGGATCAGCTTCATATTTCATATACGCATTGCTCTAATGGTCCTCTACCGCCCTGTGCCAAATCCACGTTCGTCCTGCCCCCGCCAAGCCCAGGGTCAAGGTCACATACTTGGTGCTTCAAAAACTTTAACGCTCGTGTTAATATCTTATAATTTCTGTTTTCTTTCACGGATCAGCTTCATATTTCATATACACATTGCTCTAATGGTCCTCTACCGCCCTGTGCCAAATCCACGTTCGTCCTGCCCCCGCCAAGCACAGGGTCAAGATTACATACTTGGTGCTTCAAAAACTTTGACGCTCGGGTAAATATCTTATAATTTCTGTTTTCTTTCACGTATCATCTTCATATTTCATATACGCATTGCTCTAATGGTCCTCTACCGGCCTGTGCCAAATCCACGTTCGTTCTGCCCCCGCCAAGCCCAGGGTCAAGGTCACATACTTAGTGCTTCAAAAACTTTAACACTCGGGTAAATATCTTATACTTTCTGTTTTCTTTCATGGATCATCTTCATATTTCATATACGCATTGCTCTAATGGTCCTCTACCGCCCCGTGCCAAATCCACGTTCGTCCTGCCCCAACAATCCCAGGGTCAAGGTCACATACTTGGTGCTTCAAAAACTTTAACGCTCAGGTAAATATCATTTAATTTTTCTTTCCATTCACGATCAACTTCATATTTCATATATGCGTTGCTCTAATGGTCCTCTACCGCCCTGTGCCAAATCCACGTTTGTCCTGCCCCCCGCCCCAAGCCCAGGGTCAAGGTCACATACTTGGTGCTTCAAAAACTTTAACGCTCAGGTAAAAGAAAATTTTGACTTGCAATTTGGCCTCATTTATTATCAAAGCGATATGTGGGACATCCGTGTTCTATGAACACATTTTCTGTTTATTAAACTTCACACATGATAGACCACGACCCTAAAGGTGTGTCACGCAAGAATGAGAACTTGCATCACTAATTTTTAATTGTCTCCCTTTGTTTTTCCGTCACTGATTTTGTCTCGGAGCATAACTCGAACACCCTTTTTTCAAACTACTTGTGTATCTGGGGAGGGGGATACACATGCGCTTGTCGACAAGCGTCCATTTCTAGTTGAAAATACGTAATGTACCACATTTTTATAAATATTGCGACCAAAGTAAACCCAGTTCTGCCTACAAAATCTCGTTCAGTGTATACATTTAAAACGGGAAATAGGTATAGGGAAACCGATTATACGGTTATTCCATGGAACCTCTAATCCCCGCATAAACACTGACCAGTGTACTGTTTACGCATGTTTTTGACACGCGTTCAGTTTTGTGTTAAGTTCGGAAAGTTTTATGTAAACATAATGTTACCGAATACCGGCCGTGTTTCGATTTTTGTTCGTTTTAACGTATTTTTCCAGAGGACGTTTTATTTTTCGTTACGTTTCGTTACATATTATGACGCGCGTTCCACTTTTTGCAACGCTCGTCTAGATTTTTGCTAGTTCCGTTTTAGTTTTGGTTATTCATCATCATCATCAACATCAATAACCTTCTTTATATTCCGCATGTGGTTGTCCGGTTAGCGCAATCGGTAACGAGCGCGCTGCTCACCAATGCGGCCCCGGGTTCGATCCTCGGCCGGAGCAGGGTGTGAGATGGTATGGTGGTCGCCAGATCGGACAAGTGGGTTTCCTCCGGCATTAATGACCGCCCTTACGCCTTCATCTGTGCCAACGAAAGCATTTGTATAAGTGCTCTCGCGCTTGTTTGTAATCGTTGTAAAATAAATAAAGTTTGAACTTTATATTCCGCATGTACTCGTACATTTGAGTGAATGTCTAACGTCATTTGTTAAGTGGTGTCGACTCCGATTAGAATTATTTTATGCAATTCTAATCCACACATTTGTCAGCAACTATTCCAATACTTGCAAACTACGTTCACGTTTCTAATAGTCTTAGAAGCCAAATACCCATACATGCATAGCTGAAATGTTCATAATTATAATTAAACATTGTCCAAAATATCTGTCCACTCCAGATTGTAATGTTAGTTCATGTATATGACCACTTTGGAGTCTACAATACTTGGGAGCTAAATCCTGTTACGTGCCATTAAAACGTATTACGCTATGTACTAATCATATTGCTTTTGGGACTGGAGCTAAGTGACTCTGGTGCGGTATGGGACCTGACACCGGGTCATGTACGGTCGTGAAACGTACGCTAGACGCGCGGACGAACAGTTGTGAAACGTATAACGGACAGCGAAACAGTGGTTTTATGTCGGAGATGTCGTACTCGGAGAAGATTCTCATGCGCTGCCGAACACGATTTTCGAGCGGAATATACTTCTGCAGAGTAGTTACAGTCGAGGTAATTTATTGAAAATACGTAATGTACCACATTTTTATAAATATTGCGACCAGAGTAAACCCAGTTCCGCCTACAAAATCTCGTTCAGTGTATACATTTAAAACGGGAAATAGGTATAGGGAAACCGATTATACGGTTATTCCATGGAACCTCTAATCCCCGCATAAACACTGACCAGTGTACTGTTTACGCATGTTTTTGACACGCGTTCAGTTTTGTGTTAAGTTCGGAAAGTTTTATGTAAACATAATGTTACCGAATACCGGCCGTGTTTCGATTTTTGTTCGTTGTAACGTATTTTTCCATAGAGGACGTTTTATTTTTCGTTACGTTTCGTTACATATTATGACGCGCGTTCCACTTTTGGCAACGCTCGTCTAGATTTTTGCTAGATCCGTTTTAGTTTTGGTTATTCATCATCATCAAACTTTTTATATTCCGCGTGTCCTCAAAATTTGAGTGAATGTCTAGCGACATGTGTGTTCATCAAAGCAAACGGGATGGGCAACAAGTCTTAACATCATTAGTTACAGCCCTCTCCAATTACTTATTACATGCACTATAACATGTGGTATAATGCCTTTAGAATGTTCCGGTGCATTAACAATTTGATTGACTAGAGGTGCCATCGCCTCCCTTTCTGCAGCCACCGTCACATATTATTAAACACCCACACCGACATGTATGTCATCGTAAGAATAAGCGAAGATATCCAATAATTCTTGTTGCACTGTCCTGTGAATACGGACTAATTGACATCCCAAGATCGGACCACCGAGTAAACATAGTTTTCACAAAGCAGGAACGTGTGAATAGGTATACCTTGATTATTGAAACGATGAGTAAGATTAATGTAGCCTTGGACTTCTAAAAGAGAGCTGCTAGCATTACCTTCAAAATCTGTTAGCTCCCCACACTTGAGTACAATGTAGTTATAGATAACGGTCAAAGAGCTTTGCGTACAAGTTGATAACAAAAGCTGGGGAAATGAAATCCAAATGCAAAGTTAAAGGACTGACACTCGATTACAACACAAGTCAAATGGTGAACTCTGATACATATGTGCAATGTGCCGAGGATCGAAGTACCGAAGTGAACGTTGTCTATGCATGTAAAATCAGGAGACATGCAAACAGAACAGTAACGAGTGAATGTTAAAGCAAGACATTTAGGTCTGTGTACACAAAACGTGTCATTGTTGACAATTTTAATACTGTACCATACGGTTACAGGACATTGAGACTTTGATTGAATATGAATGATATATGTCTTTTTCTGAATAGAACAAATGGTGCTTTATAAATGGTCCGTGTTCATTTTCAATCAACTGTACTAGGATACTGTAATCAGCTAGTGTCCTGATTGGTTAAAAGCTTAATCCGTTTACATGCTATATACTGAATCAATCTCTGAATATACACACTTGAAGAAACAATGAATCCTCTGACAGATCTATTGAATCACATAGCATACAGGAAAGCATTGATACTTGCTTTCAAACTAAAAGTATCAAATGAACAATATCTTACACCATGGATCATCAAGGAGGAATTAGAGAAAATAGAGATGTTTGAAGAGTTCAAGGAAGCCCTATTATCAAGAACGGGATTCTTGAAAGATTCAAGGATTAAAGTAGGCCAATTAACATTTGAACAATGGAGAAATGAAGTTGCGGAAAACAATGCTAGTCACAGATTTCCGCGGATCCACGACTGTTGCCTGAGACTTTGTGTCAGAGACTAAGTAACCCACGTCTCTATAGAACACTTAATTACTATATGTATACTCAACAAAACTAGAAACGTCCCTGTTTTATAGCCGGTGTAGCTCTGTCTATGTATGTACCACATGTTCAAAGTACATGTATTTTAAACCGTGGCGATGTTCAGAATACGATCGTGTAGAGTTTAGCCGATACACACTGTTTACATAGCGGCCAGCGACCGGAACGTTGATTTCCACTTTTTGCACGTGCACGCTATACTTGTCATCGATAAGGTGATTCAGTTCATGTCGTACCATTCATGCGATAGGGGCTATTCGGAAAATTAAAAAACTTTTTTAATTTTTAATTTTTCACTGTTTTCGATATGCCACGGCTTTCCCGAAAACGAGCGAAATCAGGCAATTGGGATGCTTGCGGGTGGGATGGCCGCCAGGGCGGTCGCGCCTCGGTTTGGTTTGCTGTCGGAAGACGATTGATCGTCTTGCAGCCCGGTACCAGCAGACTGGGGCTGTTCACGACCGGCAGCGACCTGGTAGGCCTCGTGTAACGACGGCTAGAGCCGATCGTTACATTACGTTGACGCACTTACGTCAACGTCGATTGGCAGCCACAGTCACTGCTAGGCGATACGGTGTCTCAGGGCAGACCATTCGCAACCGGTTACGCCGTAACGCCCAACCAATCGGGGCACGCCGCCCGTACACTGGTCAGATAATGACCCAACGTCACCGTGCTGCCAGACTGTTATGGGCGCGACGTCATCTGAACTGGAGAAGGGCTGACTGGAACCGAGTTTTGTTCACCGATGAATCTCGGTTCACAGTTAGTCATGCTGACGGAAGATTACGGGTATACAGGCGTAAAAATGAAAGATTCACCGATTGTTGCATTGTTGAGAAGAACAGGTTTGGGGGAGGGAGCGTAATGGTCTGGGGTGGGATCATGGGAAACCGGAAGACAGATTTGGTTGTTGTACAGGGCAACATCAATGCACAACGTTATGTTGCAGATGTGCTAAATGCACATGCCTTACCATTTATCCGTCAGCATGGTCCTGGTGTGACATTGATGCACGACAATGCCCGCCCTCACGTAGCCAGGGTCACCACTCAATACTTACAGCAAAACAACGTCGACGTCATGCCATGGCCAGCGGTCTCCCCGATCTCAATCCCATTGAGCACATATGGGATGAGCTGGGCCGCAAAGCACGAGCTAACCATCAGATTGACAATGTTCGCGATCTTACACGGGCGTTACAACGGGAATGGAGGAATTTGCCCAACGCACTGGTATTGCGTTACGTCACGTCGATGCGGCGTAGGATCATTGCATGCATTCATGCAAATGTGGCCACACTCGGTACTAACGAGATTTACTGAATTTGCCACATTACTTATTGAAATTCCATCTCTAAACATTAAGTAACACATTTCTGAGTTTTTGTGATTTTTGATTTTGACCCCTACCGCCCTTGGCCGGTTATCTCTCGAATATTTAACAAGATATCCAAATGCAATTTATTGGCTTTGATACAGAAATGAATGAACTTGTTTTTCCATTTTGATTTTTAAAAGTAACCCTTTTGGTTTTTGATGAATCTTTCCTTAAACATGGAGGGACGTTTCTAGTTTTGCTCAGTATATATAGTAAATTAACCGTATCGGTCGGTGCATTCAAAAAACCGATAAGGGCGTTCACCCGTATTATACCCGTTAATAGCAGACGACAATTTCTACATGTGCAAACCTGTATTCAATACACGGATCGATACCGTTGATGCCGGGGTATTTACAAATATCACAATGGGTTAATATTGGCGTTATTGGCTAGAAACATATTTGTATTTAGCTTTAATGAGCTTTAATGAGCGAGTGTTAAGATCGATACCGTATTTCCGATATGCCTCTGTTAAATTAACATGTCGAGACCTGTTACTGCGATCTGTTGAAACGCGTCTCGAGGCTAACTACACTGGACTTAAATCGGTTTACCTGTAAACACAGACGAATAAACGACGATAAACTCTATACAATTTAATACCGTAGCAGACGAAGTGTAATTCTTGTGTATATATGGTCATTCTTCTTGCTGATACTTTAAATTAAAATGTGTCTTTATGAGCTCAGTATTACTGTCTAGCTGTATAGTACTGAACTGTATGGCATTTACTTGTTGGAAGGAATTACATATACGTAATGCAAACGACTGAAGGACTGACTTACGCAATCTGATCAGGGTCTACACTATTCCATAATGTATTAATAGAGTACCGCGAATATCAACGTTAAAAGTTGACACAAAAAAAACACTCAAGAGTACATGCGGAATACATGACACAAACGTCTCATAGCACCGAGTTTAACTGATCAGTGTACGCTATACCGTATGCATACAAAACAAACGGTAATCGTGCTTAACGAACACCGAGGATAAACTATAAAATGTGGCCAATCGACACACATAGGACCTCTATGGCGACCAATAATCCAGAGCGTTAAGGCTTCTGGACTCCGTAAAGTATGTAACCTTGCCCCTGGGTTTATGGGCGCGGACGTATATTTGTCACAGGGCGCTAGAGAACCATTAGGGCAATGCGTGTTTGAACTATACCAATTCCGAGCAATTAAAATATATGTCATTTACCCGAGGTTAAGGTTTTGCGAAAGTATTACAAAATAAATGGAAAGACGGACGGACGGACAAGGTGAAACTTGAAGTATGTTTATATACATAATACCAATTGATATTTAATTAATACAATGTTCCGAGTGTATTTTGACAGCGTCCATCATAATGATCGGACACTAAACCGTATCGTGCGTATATCTGTCTCCCTTAATTTACATCAACGTTTTCGGAGTACATGCGAAATATATTTATACCCGAAATATGATATTTAAATCAATATGTTAAAAATCTGCGTTACTTCATAAAATATATGCACGATTTTACCATTTTCACCGTAATTTACATCAACGTTTTCAGAGTACGTGCGAAATATAATTCTACGTAGAATAAGTTAAATATCTAGGTAATGTATTGAAAATACGTAATGAAACACATTTTAAAATAACGCGACCGCCGTAAACCCGAATAAAAAGTGTTCAGTGTATACATTTACGACGGGAAAATATGTTCTTAGATTCTACATGTATATTCTTTGTACGTATAACCGTCGACACTATCCGACCGTCTCTATGGAAACGCTAAATCCCGCATCAATATTGGTCACTATTGATTTAAGATGCATTGAAAACCGAGCGATTTAAACGATCGGCCGGCTTAACCCCCGTCAGATTTGATTCCATTGTCGGCCTATGTTTCGATTATATTACCTAGGACGACTGCGATTTTCCTTGAAAAAGAATTACGAAATTTAACGTACGTCCGTAAATTACGAAAAATGTTGACAAACGATCGACGGACTATACGATCGGTGTCTACACTATTCCATATTATATTAATAGAGTACCGTTAATAGCTCGTACTAGCGGTGTATGAAGGTTCGAAGGAGAACGCGCTGAACGTCCGTCATTTTGGTATACGCTGTTGGCCAGTCGATAATGATGATCAATCGACAATTAATACGAACTCGTCCGCCATTTTGGTCGGTCCCGTCTCGCTAATATCGAGCGATCGGACGGACGGACGAACGTCCACACGGACGGACGGACAGACGTACGAACGGACAATTACCGACGAATACGTACGTGTATATTTCGAGGTATACGTCGGTCCATCGACGATCATAAGACCCCTTTTCGCAGGAATCGGTAACGGTAAGGGAAGACATATTACCTCCAAGGATCAAAACGGTAACTGTCAACGATCGTAAGACCCCTTTTCGCAGGAATCGGTAACGGTAAGGGAAATTATATTACCTCCCAGGATCAAGAACGATAACTGTCAACGATCGTAAGATCCTTTTCGCAGGAATCGGTAACGGTAAGGGAAGTCATATTACCTCCAAGGATCAAGAACGATAACTCTCAACGAGTCTGGGATGCTTTATTTTCTTAAATTAACCGCTTCAAATCCTCTGTGTATGCGTAAGTAATAGTTCCCTCCTAGATGGAGTTCAAAACGCACATCGCGTCCAACAATTTACAAACTTTTTTTTTTTTTCTATTTTTATATGGCGGCCATTTTGAATTTGTCAAAAACAAATGGGTTTATAGTCGATATATACTATTTCGAGGTCACTGATTACGATTTTGGAGATTTCAGATCGATCGAGTGAAAAATAAAAGAAATGAAAATGTGGGCATTTTATTTTTGCTATTTGCGCAAGCGGGGCGGCCATTTTTCATTATGTTTTTTGAGTCAGAATCAGAGGTACCTAAGTACAAAATTTGGAACATGACGGGCAAATACTTTCTTAGCTTTTAAGTTCATTACTGAATGCGCATGTCATAATTATAAGACTCGACATTGGGTATCTGTATACAAAATTTGAGGGCGATCGTACCAAACGGACAAAATATATTGACTGATTGAAGTTTTCTATTGTTTTAATCGCTAATTACCGCGTGCGTGATGTTGGCTTTTGGTTTACTAATAGGCCTTGTGAATATATGTCTACATTGCAAATTTGATGAACCTAACACAAGGAGTTTTAGAGTTATTAAGATGTAAAGTTTTGGACGAGTTCATTTCAATTAGTAGGGACATTGGGTGCTATAACTTCGCGTTTTAAAACGTCAAAATGTATCCAGGTCACATTATACATGTATTTCTATTCATCGCGTGGTAACTAAAATATGCAGCCCATTCAACTCGTCACACCAGCAACGTCACTGTCTTAACAAATCTCCACACTCTGTTTTCACTAAAACACACTTTTCCGTATATATCACTTTAAACGTCCTGTTGCGATGACGGTAATAGCGAGAATGAAAATTTAAAAAAGGGTGCTCGAGTATATATATATATATATATATATATATATTAGTCATCAACACGTGTCCACCATTTTTGAAATATTTAAACCGATTGGCTGGCACGCTCATTAACATACTGTTTACTCATGACACGAGCGACCCCTCATTGGTGAAATGATTACTCATCGCGTTAGCGCCCTCTGTCGGTGGGAAATTTGAATTTGAAATATTTGAACTCATTGGTCGAAATGATTACTCATCGCGTCAGAATTTTTGGCGCGAAATCTAATAGTGTAAATACGGAATATTCCGGATGAGACGAAGCAATTTTCACAGCGGGGTATCGTCGCGCATCGATGATCGGTGAGTCACGAGCTATACAATGGAGCTGTCGCGTACGGTTAATCTTTTGAACAATATACGATTCGCCGTGAATAGAACACAATCGACTGCGGTAATTATGATTACTCATCGCGTTAGAATTTTTGGCGCGAAATCTAGGGGTCACTGAGGTCACACTTCGCACTTCACCTAGGACACTGGGCTCCCGCACCCTATACTACTAGCGCCATTTCTCCAGTCCCAGCGCCCCGCAGGGGACATGGATTTTTTATTATTACTTCATTCCCACGAAATAACAATTTGTTCCCTCAATTTAACAATTCGTTCCATCGAATTAACTATTCGTTCCTGCGAATTAACTATTCGTTCCCGTGAAATGACAATTCGTTCCCTCAATTTAACACGGGAACGAATTGTTAATTCGTGGGAACGAATTGTTATATCGTGGGAACGAATTGTTAATTCGAGGGAACGAATTGTTAAATTGAGGGAACGAATTGTTATTTCGTGGGAACGAATTAATAACAAATAGAATTTGACGTCCTATGCGGGGCTCCGTAGGATTCTGCCCAGAATGGACAAATATCCGCAGGACTATAATAATAGTGTCTCTCATCACGGTAACTGGTGCAACCGTACCACACAGGGAATACGTTTGTATACAACAACCTTATCACACACAGATCGTATTTTCTGGGCGTGGAAAAAAACAACACACCTAACCTTTGTAATCGCTCTTAAGGGGGCATGAAACTGAGAGACTTAACTTGTAGATAACTTTAAAGATGACAGCCGTTTGAAGTTCCTTTGCTGTAGAATGGGCTTGATGATCGTATCAGTCGGTATAAGGATATCAAAAGCGCCGCGACTTTGATCTAAGAAGGTAAAGGTGTGCGAATACCACAGGTGTAGAAATTTAACCTTATGGCATTACAATACGGATTTTGTATTGTTGTCTGCTGTTTATTTTTCTCTTTTTTCTCATCAAAAGCATGCTTTCGCAACACTATCGGGTATATGGATACTTTACCGTATGTATTAACCCAAACAATGCTGAATGCGACAGTTTTGTCGTCTGCTAATTATTTGTTATTTTATATTTTTTCTCATCAAAAGCATGTGCTTTGACAACTCGTTAGAATCATCTCTTCCATTGGAAATAGCTCTAAAGTGCTGACATGTGCTGTTTTTATTGAGAAAGAAGACAACATATACAACAACAGCAGACAACATTTTTGGTTTCCTGCAGAATTAACCCGTAGACCGCTACACACAGCAAATGTCGTCTGCTGTTACTTTTATATATTGCCTTATTTCTCAATAAAAACATGTTTTGACAGCACTTCAGAATCATTTCCAATGGAAATGATTCTGAAGTGCTGCCAAAGCATGTTGTAAATTATTCTAAAGTGCAGTCAAAGCATGTTTTGATGATAAAAATGGAAAATAGAAAATAAACAGCAGACGACCAAAAAAATAAGATAGCGGTGTAAGGGTTAAAACATGCCCAAATCAATCTAACTATAGCATACACTCTGTTTGTGATCTCATTCACGAGTAACTATGATCAATAATTTTATATTTGGCAGCATCTTAGAATCATTTCCATTGGAAAGTATTCATAGCGCTGTCAAACTATGTTGTTGTTGAAAAAAAATGGAAATTAAAAATAAACAGCATACGACAAAATTTAATTCTGACCTGTAAGGGTTAAACTATATCTCAGGATCTAGTCTGTTTTCGACAAAAACGTGGCTTACTCTGTCGCCCTTATAGCAATGAGGTGTCCAATGTTTAACACTTCAATTGCAGGAAACGAAAATTGTCGTGTGCTGTTGTTTCATATTTTGTTTGTTCTCTCAGTAACGCCCAGGTAACAAAAGAGCCAAAAAAAAAACGTACCTGAGGGCCAAACCAGGCAAATCGTGATTCCTATAAGGAGGAACCCCTACCGTTCGTTTACGCCTTCGCGTTCGCCCGACCAACCACCCACTTTCTGACATATGTAAAGTACATTCATATATGCAACTGCTAGAGAAAAATGTGCTAAATGCCATAGGGTTATAACAAGTTATTTGCGAAAGTTTCACAAGCCTCACATTTCAGTAATGTACGCGCCCGACTATTGTTGTGGCAGCAACTGCAGACATGGCAGCACGTTGTATTGGGTAACAGTAAAACAGACAAAATCATATCTCGGGGTTTATTTCGATGCAAACATATGTTGCATATACATGCGAATACTTGACAAAATTAATGATATACAACATTATAAGTGTACTATAAACATACATGTATACATGTAATATGCCGGAATTCCACGTTTTACCAGTCACGCTATTTGCAATGGAGCCCCACAGGGGACGTATAATTCTATTTTATTAATTCGTTCCCACGAAATAACAATTTGTTCCCTCAATTTAACAATTCGTTCCCACGAAATTCCAATTCGTTCCCACGAAATTCCAATTCGTTCCCACGATATAACAATTCGGTCCCACGAAATAACAATTCGTTCCCACGAAATAACAATTCGTTCCCACGATATATCGTGGGAACGAATTGTTAATTCGTGGGAACGAATTGTCTATTAGTGGGAACGAATTGTCAATTCGAGGGAACAAATTGTTATTTCGTGGAAACGAATTATTTCGTGGGAACAAATTAATAAAAAAAAATCTATGTCCCCTCTGGTGCTCAGTAATTTGCAGCCACTTGTTCATCATATACAACGAGATGAATCATATAAAACCAAACATCCAAACAAAACAAGACGGGGGACAGAGTGATATATATATAACATCAATTATACTTACGGACGCATAAATGTGACTGTGACTGGAGAAATGGGGTTTATGGGTTCTTGCGACCAGTGTAGATCCAGATCAGCCGTGCATCCGCACAGTCTGATCTGGATCTGCACTTCGTCATTCCAGCAATGGAACACCCGTCCGCTTCTAACACGAAAGTATAAGGCAAAAGAAGTGTGCTATTTGATCAGGGGCTACACTGGTCACACATCCCATAAGCTCCATTTCTCCAGTCACAGCCACGTATATATATGAACTTGATTTTGACTAAATTGTCATGGCATTAACACAAATTTTCTGTATGTAACGCAGGGCGACTTGTAAGTCGCCCTGCATTACAGACATAAAATTCGGATTATCATGGCGTATGTGCGTGACAATTTTACAAATATTGTGCGACAAGCACAACTGACAGTAGCCTATATACTAGTAGGCCTACCCGTGGCGAGTGTGTGTGTGTGTGTGAGGGGGGGGGGGGGGGGGGGGGGGGGGGGGGGGGGGGGGGGGGGGGGGGGGGGGGGGGGGGGGGGGGGGGGGGGGGGGGGGGGGGGGGGGGGGGGGGGGGGGGGGGGGGGGGGGGGTGGGGGGGGGGGGGGGGGGGGGTAGTGGTGCAAGGGTGCGAACGCACCCCCATGCAAGTTGGTCAGGTATGTATTTTTTTTTACTTTAACATGATGTGTTGATGTCACGCATTAGCACATAAATGGAACAGCACGACACGAGCAATTTGTAAATGGGCATACATAGTACGCGTAAAACTGCAATCGTGAACTATTTTAGATCACCCAGCCACGTGACCGTCTACCCTGTAACCAGGGTATTTAAAGGTACATGCCCACTCAGTAGGCACAAAATGTTCTTTACATCAGAGACATCATCTGAGACATTTTCTGGCAAAATAAACATTCATTCACCATTATCCCGCGTATTGATTGACATTATTATACATTTTATATATCTGCGTAAATTTACACACTGATATCAGGGGCGATAACCGTGTTTCCTTAAAATGTTAGCGGACATTGCTATTTATTCTCTGTATTTATTTTTTGATGTGCCATGGTCATACTTTATAATGTATCGAAAATATTATATTTTCAGGTGACACATTAATTAATTAGTATAAATAATTAAAAAATGTCACGCCTCATTTGCATTTGAAAATAGCCTGATACCACCGCGCGTCACTATCAGTAAAATACATATTACTAAATGATTATATCTGGATAGCGGACATTTGTAATATGTAGAACTGGTGGAATAGTTACACAATTATACACTTATTTAATTCCTATAAAGAACATTTTGTGCCTACTGAGTGGGCATGTACCTTTAAAATCACTATAATCAAGGAAATTGAATGTAGAAATTAATATTGCATAGGGAGGCTGCTCCGACACTCCTTACAAACTTGTTTCATAGTTCTCAACCCCTCTACAAGAACCTGGCTATACCAGTGATCTGTCTGAAGTCATCACGTATATGTGTTTGTTTGTTTTAACAGCCTATCAACAGCTATAAAGGTCATTTAAGGTCGGGTGAATGGGTTTAGTACTAAATCCCATATATTACCTGTACAAATGGGGGGGGGGGTACAATCCCACGTATATAAAAGTGAAAGTGAATGGCTAAGGTCATATATAGAGACGGGACCACAGTTTAAAGTCTCATCCAACAGACCAATGGGATGGAAATACTATGTAAGTTTTTTTGATGCCTAAGGCGAGGCCCATCCATCATCACGTATATAATTAAGAAATCATTAACTCTACTGGAGGATGTGACCATCAAAAACTTTAATTCAATTTTCTAAGTCATTTGACCTTGAGCAAAGGGACTGCATGGGCGGGCTATAGAATTAAAATATGGATGATGACGAATACATGTATGAAGTTTTAAGCCAATCCGACGCAAATAAACTGACGACTGAAAAAGTGTCATGGAAAGAATACAAACGATATTGTGTGGGGCAGTATATGAGATGTATGGCAGTGCTCATATTAAGCTGCATATTCCCTTAAATACCCAATTAAAATTGCAAAAACCCAATTGAAATCAGAAGTAGCGAGTTATCAAAAGCCAGAAAAGAAAACATTTGTGGTACCTTTATCATGCTGCAGCAAACAATAAACACACCACAAGTATAGCATATTTGTCTTATTTTCCATGAAAACCCATCTTGGTATTTCATTAGAATTGTCTCCAAGGAGACAATTCTAATGAAATGCCAAGATATGTTTTCATTTCGAAGCAAACCATTCAATAATTGCTGTCTGTTGATGTGTAAACATTAGTGTGATTTTATTTTAGCCAATTAACATGCTGAAATACCCAATTGCTTCAGAAATGATGGAGTGACAATACTCAATTACAAATTCCTTATCTGGAGCCCTGGTATGGTGGTCGCCAAATGGAGTAAGTAGGCCTCCTCTGGGCACTCCAGTTTCCTCCCACATTAAAGACCACCACCACACCTCCATCTGTATGTATGTTTTCGTTGTAAAATACTAGTAACATGCAAAGTTAAAATTTAAACAATAACAAGAAATGACATTGTTAAACGAAGCTTATCCCTCGCTGGCAGCCTCAATGATAATAAAACAACAAAGACATTGACCTTGATAACAAACATTTTTGCCTTACAAACAAGGTGAACATAAGTCTTCCATGACCTTGACCTTGTGTGGTCGGACGTGGATCATAAAACAAAGCACTATCCCTAGACATACATTTTGGCCAAATATTATCAAAATCGGTGAAGTGGTTCATGTGTTATTGAAAAATGAAATGTGCTACTAACATGCGTACGTACGTACATGGACTATGTTTGTTTGTTAGTTTGTTGGGGTTTAACGGCCTATCAACAGCTAAGGTCATTTAAGGCCGGGTCAATGGGTTTAGAACTAAATCCCATATATTACCTGTACAAGTACATGCCAAGTCCTCGCCACACCAGAATCACTTAGGCCCCCTTCCAAAAGCAGTAGGATCAGTAATATTCTAACTACTCTCACAGCATACTTTGATCACCACAGATAAATATACTGAAATTATTTCAGTCATTACATATTATGTAGTTGCGAACGGTAACTCTTGCAATCTACTACCGTACCGTTCGTAGGCAGAGTTATGATTCCACTCATTGGCCTTCTCTGCAGAATAGCGAATCAGGTCTGATTCGCACTTTCACAGTTAATTGTGAAAGATTTTCTACATTTTTTAACTGAAATGAGTTAATATTATCAAAATAACATATTCAAGTAATTATGACATACATTTACATATGTAGATGACCTGATAAAAAAAAAAAGCTAGAATCAACAAGTGATCCAGTCAGTGGCAGCCAAATTCAACATGCAAAAGTTAAGATGGGGTCCATTTTCTGTAAATAATTTTCTAACCCTTCTACAATGGTAATTTTGTTTTAAGAATTATTAGTTTGTATTACTTTTATAATACTAATATCTTTTTCAGATTGAAAATATCTCAAATATGTCACAATTAATTGCTAAAGCGTGAATCAGATCTGATTCACTATTCTGCAGAGAAGGCCTATGAGTGGAATCGTAACTGCATACGGACGGTACGGGAGTAGATTGCAAGAGTTATCGTTCGCAACTAAATATTATGTGGCGAAACATTATATTCAGAGGATAAATAGCAATTCATTATCTAATAATTCCAGCACAAAAATACATGTATTTACACAATTCCCTAACATTTGATTGGCCCGTAGCAAGTCTCTGTCCAAAATTTATATCCCAGTAAATTCCCACGCCGAACTACTTTTCGTAACCGTGAGGCGCAGTTAAAATAATTCTTAAGAAAACAGGAAAATAAACACATTTTCTTGATGAATTTATGAATTTATTTCAAATGCTGGAATTATAAGGAATGAATGGCCTTTTTGCTGAATTTATCGGGGATATAAATTTGGAAAAGTCACGGGAATACTGGACGAGGCCTTCCGGCCTTCGTCCAGTATTCCCGCGACTTTTCCAAGTTTATACCCCGATAAATTCCACAAAAAGGCCATTCATTCCTATATTCAAATTGATACATCAAAATCACGCGGTACACTGCGGTCACATGGATAATCACATAGCAGGGTTCCCACAGATGAACATTTGTGAAATTCAAGGCTATTCAAGGCCATTTATCGGTGTTTTTTTGCATTTTTCAAGGCCCAAAATTTTCAAATTCAAGGCTTTTCAAGGCCCTTAGCCGACATGGGTAATTGTGACAAAATTAAGTGACTGGCAACAAATATTCCAGGCTTCTCGATGTATCTAGCTAGGGATAACATTTTGCAATACATTGGGTAATATTTGATTTTGCTGGTACCGATACATCAACCCCTGAACACATTTTGTGGCCCAAATTATCTCAGCAGCTTGAATTTCTGATGTCTTTTCTGCAAATTCATTCACGCTGGTAGGCCTAGTAGAAGACGACTGTTGAGAACTTCCGAAGTTAATTTTCGCATTGTGATTAACGTCCTTCACAGATTTAGTATGTTTCTCTGATTTTTGTTTTGGTGGCGATCGAGCACAGGCAGATTCCCCCATATTTGAGACGCTGAATGTTTTTTGACAAGACGAACATCGTGCCGAGAATTGATCTCCAGGAACTGGTTGTAATAAAAGGCCAGTCTTTATAATTCTTGCGTTTTTCAGCCAGATTTCTTGGAAAGAACACTTCCCCATTTTGTCACGGAATTTCAGAAAACTGTTTACAATGCAGCATGCTCGATCTAAATAGTAAGAGAGCTTCTGATTGGTTTAGCTGATAGCTGCAACTGTAAATTAGCCATTCAGGAAACCCGATACACAAATGACGCACGGCTCGTAGGGAAAACATCCGAGGCTTCCGAATGATACGCAATGCACTCTGATCAGCTGATTACGGTACCGTAAACATGCTAAATTTCTACCGGATTTTTTGTGGGTTTTGCGATGTTGCTGCAGCTGGCGATATTGCCCGATTTCAAGGCTTTTCAAGGCCGGTCTTTTAAATTTAAGTACTTTCAAGGCCTTGAATGGCATTTTGTCAAATTCCAGGCTTTTCCAGCCTTTCAAGGCCCCGCGGGAACCCTGCATAGTCGTGTCCAATATAAGGTTCGACAATGTCGGGAACTGTTTGAATCCGCGGCCTACGGCCTTGGGGTTCAAACAGTTCCCTCGTGCCACGGCAAACGTTTACTCACGGCTGGACATAGTCAAACGTTATTGTTACATTTCCGTCAGAAATATCATACAATTTAAGCATCTATGTAGTACTTTCTGAACTTTGATAATCTGCTCCATTCAAACAGCTGATTTAAACATACATATTCCGGGGCCGCAGTACACGTCGCATGATGTAACCGCATCAAGTTCAAAATTTCAGTGCAACCGTTGTGAACTGGTCTGGTGACATAATGGCGCGCTCTTGTAACATCATGAGACACATTCATTACGTAGGTTTTGGCTTGGCCCCGGAATGAGCAATGTCTACAGCCATGGTCAAACAGCATGCGCTGTATGTTTGAACACGACTGTGAGCGGTGTCAAACAACGGCAGTCATGTAGCAATTAGGAGATAACCGTATTGAAATTTGTAATTTGGGGAGATACTCGGTGGATTTACGGTTGCGGCGTCGCCGTAAATCGAAGTTTCCAACCGCAAGTACACCGAGTACCGTATCTCCCCAAATTACAAATTTCAATACGGTTATCTCTATTCTAATGTACGACCATCATTTCTGACTCATTTTCCCGATTTCTGAACCAAATACCAATCCATATGGGCATACCCATTACAACTCTCACTATACTGGCCGATTTACACCTTGTCTGCAACCATGACAACTGTCATAAACATAGTACAAGACAAGAAATAGTGCAAAACAAATACGTAAATTAATGAAGAATTGTGTTACCATTTACAAACTTTTATTTCATCTATACTTTATCATCCACCAATGATTATTTTATCTATGGTTTAACACTACCTTGATAGAATAACTGTCCAATGACCTTCATTGCTGGGAATTCCCATTCAAAGTTAGAAAAAATGGCCGATATCGCTGATGCTTGCTTGCCGAGCTTGATATTTTACAGTTTTATAAGTGGATCACTTAATGACTGTAATAGTCATGGTTGTGTATATTCACAGTGCAATTTTGGAAATTATATGGAGATGGATGTTCGTAAACGGCTGGGGTCGTAGGCTGCACAAGAATGCGATTTTCCACCCTTTGCTGATGATTGTGGAAGTAGACAGTTGAAGTACTTCAAGTAGCCAGTGTTGTGGCAGGGCACCACATGAGCTTGATGCTGGACAGGCAACAGCTGTTGAGTGGATCCTGAGTTGGGAGGGCTCTCGTCTTCTTAATTAGCTCCAGCATTTTGGAGAATAGCCGAATACTGACGTTTCTGGTTGTCCGAACAATCTCTATTGTATGACTTCACAGAACTTTCAGGGTGAAACGGCGCGTAGGAATACATCTAATTATGTAAAACTGATCACATGACATGCTACCTATTTGTAGATAGTGGATTTCCTTGCAGGTAATTGATTGATCAGCCAATCAGATTTCGACAATTTCATTAAGATGCATTAGAATGATGGATTTACATTTATTGAGCATAGGCTGCATATGCAGCCTATGCTCAATAAATGTAAATCCAATAATTGTTTACAAGAAAACAGAATAGAATAACAAATCTACTTCCTTGTTGCGCTTTTAAATCATTGCTACTGTCTGTTCCACGTTTTTGTGCCGACAAACTTTTGGTTATTAAACACATTAAATCTAAAAAATATTCAAAGGTAAGTATTTTTTCATTAATAACAAAAAGTCACCCTCCCCTAAAAAAATTATTTGATGAAATTCCCTCAAACATTGATTTTATAGCGAAAAATGATTTTCCT
>CM055281.1:53433952-53457411 GCA_029237695.1 Conchocele bisecta
GCGAAAAATGATTTTCCTATGGAAATTTTAACATGGGGGCTTAAAAAGAGATTTTTTTAAAAATAATTTTTTTTTCGAATTTGTGGACCGATTTTCGAATATCATATGTTTGTTTTCTTAGTAATAGTTACATCATTTCCAAGCTATCTCGCCAGGTTTTGGAGTCAATTTCCACAATTTTTTTGTTTGTCGGCAGCAAATTTTTTGGAAATAGACTCCCCATAGGAAAATCGTTTTTTCGCAATAAAATCACTATTTGATGGAATTTCATAAAATAACTTTTTTTGGAGAGGGTGACTTTTTTGTGTTTAATGGCCAAGCTATCTCGCCCGGTTTCGGAGTCAATTTCCAAATTTGTTTGTTTTTCGACTCTCAAAGTCACTCTTTACCCCCTTTTTGCCAGTGTTTGCTTTTCGCAGCTCAAATAAGTGAATTTTTTAAGTTGTTTTTATTTGTTATCATTTGTTCCCTATTTAATAAGGAAGAAAATCAATAATTCATTTGTAAAAGTAAAATATGCATTGAATTTGAAATATCGGGGTATAATACTTAGATACAAAACTTATCTGGAGCACTGATTGAAGTGCGACGTCAGATGCGCTCCATAATAAAATCTGACATGAGTTTCGGCGCGGCCGAGTCGAAGCCGCATATGTCGAGCATGTATGGATCTTCACGGTCTGCAATCGTGAAGTCTGACGAGGACATACCGACCACAATCAGCTTCACATTGGGACGGCTGGCGTAGCTGCGATATTGTCTCAGTGCCTCGGCTGGATGCACATTCCCAGACCTGTAAATGGAGATTATTATAGGAATTAATGGCCTTTTGTGGAATTTATCGGGTATAAACTTGGAAAAGTCGCGGGAATACTGGACGAAGGCCGGAAGGCCTCGTCCAGTATTCCCGCGACTATTCCAAGTTTATATCCCCGATAAATTCCACAAAAAGGCCATTCATTCCTTATAATTCCAGCATTTGAAATAAATTCATCAAGAAAATGTGTTTATTTTCCGTTTTCTTAAGAATTATTTTAACTGCGCCTCACGGTTACGGAAAGTAGTTTGGCGTTGGAGTTTACTGGGATATAAATTTTGGACAGAGACTTGCTACAGGCCAATCAAATGTTAGGGAATTGTGTAAATATTTTTGTGCTGGAATTATTATATGCTTATATATTATATATTTGCCATTGAAACACAATGCAACGAAATATTTTCCCTTATTATATACGTACTTTCATTTCCCATTGAAACACAATGTAACGCAAGACGTCAATATTTTCCCGTATTATATACGTACTTTCGTTTCCTATTGAAACACAATGCAATGGAAGACGTCAATATTTTTCCATATTGACGTCTCATGAGTTCATATAGGTAAGTGCCATAACTACGCTTCACATTGCAAAACAGTTCCTTCTAAATCACTACTAATTTGTTTATTTTAGTTAAATTTTGTATATTTTTGAAGCACATATAAATTGTGAATGATGTACGTATATAATAACAAGAGTTGTCAGAAGACAACGAAGCTCGCCTGTTGGCAGCCTTCACTCAAACTTGGCACAGTTGCATAAAAAAACATGAATATTATATAACTTGACCTTGGGTTAAGGGGCGTGCGGTGGACCTTGACATTGGGGTCAGTGGTGCAAGGTGGGTCGTGGGTTTGCTATAGCATAATATAGCATATTAAGATGAATGCATGTATGAAATATCAAAGCGCTCCCTGAAAGCAAAAGTAAAACAAAATTTAACCCAACGTTAAGTTTATGAATGCACTAAGTTGGTGATTTTCTACAGCATGATAGCTATTCACATGAGGAATGCATGTATGAATGTGCTAAGTTTGTGACCTTGACCTTGAGGAAAGGGGTGGGGGGTCATGGATTTGCTGTAGCACAATAGAGGATGATCAGTTGAATGCATGTATGAAATATCAAAGTGTTCCCTGTAAAGAAACAGAAGTTACACAACATTTACCCCAACGTTAAGTTTATGAACATGCTAAGTTTGTGACCTTGAGCTTGGGGTAAGGGTTGGGTGGTGGGTTGTGGATTTGCTACAGCATGATATAGGGTCATCTGAGGAATGCATGTATGAAATATCAAGGCGTTCCATGAAAGGAAACATATGTTATAAGACATTTACCCCAACGTTAAGTTTATGAATGTGCTAAGTTTGTGACCTTGACCCTGGGGTAAAGGGTAGGCGGTGGGTCATGGATTTGCTATAGCACGATAGAGTATCATCAGATGAATGCATGTATGAAATATCAAGGTGTTTCATGAAAGGAAACAGATGTTATAAGACATTTACCCCAGCGTTAGGTATATGAATGTGCTATGTTTGTGACCTTGACCTTGGAGAAAGGGGTGGGGGTTGGGGTCATGGATTTGCTATAGCACGATAGAGTATCATCAGATGAATGCATGTATGAAATATCAAGGTGTTTCATGAAAGGAAACAGATGTTATAAGACATTTACCCCAGCGTTAGGTATATGAATGTGCTATGTTTGTGACCTTGACCTTGGAGAAAGGGGTGGGGGTTGGGGTCATGGATTTGCTATAGCACGATACAGTATCATCAGATGAATGCATGTATGAAATATCAAGGCGTTCCCTGTAAAGAAACAGAAATTATAACAAGAGGGCTATGATGGCCCTAATTCGCTCACCTGACTCCATGAACACCAGAGGAGAATGTGACATTGTGTTCATATGTGTTTTAAAACAATTGTGATATTTTTAGATGGCGGTCATCTTGGATTAAGCGATGACTCTCATTTTACCAAATCTGAAAATGCTTCACCCAAGGATCTTAACTTACTTATGAAGTTTGGCCAGCATCGGCCATGTGGTTCCTGAGAAAAAGACGTTCAAAATCTCGAATAAATGGACATTTTGGCGGCCATCATGGATGACATAATCATCTGATTCCGACAAACATTGCACCAGAGCAATCGCCTCATCGATACCTTCAATTTGATATATGACATGAGCATATTCAGTCAAAAATAAAATTTGACCCCATGGGCTACGCCCATTTTTGACCCCGGGGTCACCATCTTAACACCTTTGAAAGACCATTCTACATCGATCATTCCATTCCTTTCATTCTACATCGATCATTCCTACCAAGTTTCGTCAAAATCCGGCAGGCGGTTCAGGAGAAGAAGATTTTTTAAGAATTTGTGCTATTTTTAGATGGCGGCCATCTTGGATTAGCGACGACCTCCGTTTTAACAAATCTGAAAAGGCTTCACCCATGGACCATAACTGCGAAGTTTCGTGTGAAGAAGAATTTTTCAATCTCAAATAAAAGGACGACCTTTTTACCTTTCGGCGGCCATCTTGGATGACATGACCATCCAATTTCGACAAAAAATGTACCAGAGCGATCGCCTCTTTTGCTACAGCATGATAGAGGTTCATCTGAGGAATGCATGTATGAAATATTAAGGCATTCCATGAAAGAAAACAGATGTTATAAGACATTTACCCCAACGTTAAGTTTATGAATATGCTAAGTTTATGACCTTGACCTTGGGGTAATGGATGGGCGGTGGGTCATGGATTTGCTATAGCATGATAGAGTATCATCAGATGAATCTATGTATGAAATATGAAGGCATTCCCTGTAAATATACAGAAGTTACACAACATTTACCCCAACGTTAAGTTTATGAACATGCCAAGTTTGTGACCTTGACCTTGGGGTAAGGGTTGGGTGGTGGATCATGGATTTGCTACAGCATGATAGAGGGTCATCAGATGAATGCATGTATGAAATATGAAGGCATTCCCTGTAAATAAACAGAAGTTACACAACATTTACCCCAAAGTTAAGTTTATGAACATGCTAAGTATGTGACCTTGACTTTGGTGTAAAGGTCGGGTGGTGGGTCGTGGATTTGCTACAGCATGATAGAGGGTCATCTGAGGAATGCATGTATGAAATATCAAGGTGTTCCATGAAAGGAAACAGATGTTATAAGACATTTACCCCAACATTAAGTTTATGAATGTGCTAAGTTTGTGACCTTGACCTTAGGGTAAGGGTTGGGTGGTGGGGCATGGATTTGCTACAGCATGATAGAGGGTCATCTTAGGAATGCATGTATGAAATATCAAGGCGTTCCATGAAAGGAAACAGATGTTATAAGAAATTTACTCCAACGTTAAGTATGGGGTGGGGGTGGGTCATAGATTTGCTGTAGCACAATAGAGGATCATCAGATGAATACATGTATGAAGTATCAAAGCGTTCCCTGTAAAGAAACAGAAGTTACACAACATTTACCCCCAACGTAAAGTTTATGAACATGCTAAGTTTGTGACCTTGACCTTGGGGTAAGGGTTGGGTGGTGGGGCATGGATTTGCTACAGCATGATTGAGGGTCATCTGAGGAATGCATGTATGAAATATCAAGGTGTTCCATGAAAGGAAACAGAAGTTATAAGACATTTACCCCAACGTTAAGTTTGTGGACGACGCCGACGACGCCGACGACGCCGACGCCGGGGGTATGCCATAAGCTCTTCTACACTTTGTGCAGGCGAGCTGAAAAGGTATCGCACGCTGCAGAACGCGTGCATATATCCACATACAAATCAATATTAAACCTATAATTACATGGCTTTTGATTAATACGTTTAAAGGCATATTTTAACCCTTTCAACACCACAGACCTGTTTAGCAGTGTTTGCAAACAGTGTAGATCCAGATGAGTCAGCTCAAACGAGCCGTCTCATCAGGATATGCACTTTTTGCAGGTAATTTCCATATAAATGGACTAGTCTGCAAATCATTTTGTTAGGTTTGAGGCGGCTTTCAGCTTCGCCGAAAACCTATTGTATTCCTTGGTTTTTTTTTTTTTTTTTTTTTTTTTTTTTTTTTTTTATTCTGCCGTGATAATTATACCGATGAAAGCCGAAACAGGCCGAATTTTATTTTATTTTAACGGCTGGTCGGATCGACTTCAAATTTTGTATACCGATTCGCATCAACAGTGAGACGAGAATAACTCAATTTTCAGAATTATCATGACGTCACTTTTTACGAAACCGGAAGTGACGTCATATATCATATAATTCCCTATAACTTCCTTATTTTCCAACCGATTTCAAAAAATTCTTTTTGAATTGTAAAGCTGCGAGAATTCTCTATCTTCGCTTCGCTGACAATGTTTGGCTATCTGCTCAAATGAGAGAGCTATAGACATGTGAAATTGAGAAAAATGAAAAAAATCAACAATTTCAGATTTTTATTTTATTTTAACGGGTGGTCTTTGAAAACAGTTTCCAATTTGTACAGTAATCTCAGCAACATAATTTTTTGACAGCGTCACGCGGGACATTCATCCGACAGAAGATGATATTTTCAGAGCAATGGCTTGAATAGTTCTGATTCTATTGTCTTTCAAACTTGGACGTTTTTTTTTCAAATTTTAAACAAATTTGAAATGGTCATAACTTTTTTATTATTTAACCGATTTCAAATATTTTTTTTGGCATTAAAAAGCCAACAAAATTCTCTATCTCCGTTTCGCTGATAGTGTTTGGCTATTACCCAAATGAGAGAGTTGTAGGCATTTGAAGTTTTTAAAAAAAATTGAAATGGTCATAACTTCCTTATTATTCAACCGATTTCAAATATTTTTTTTGTTTTTTTCATTAAAAAGCCAATAAAAATTCTCTATCTCCGGTTCACTGGTAGTTTTTAGCTATCTGCTCAAATGCGCGAGCTACATTTTTTTTTCAATTTTTCAAATTTTAAATGTTCATAACTTTGTTATTATCTAACCGATTTCAAAATATTTTTTTTCCATTAAAAAAGCCAACAAAATTCTCTATCTCCGGTTCGCTGGTAGTTTTTAGCTATCTGCTCAAATGCGCGAGCTACATGCATTTGAAGTTGTTTTTTTCAATTTTTCAAATTTGAAATGTTCATAACTTTGTTATTATCTAACCGATTTCAAATATTTTCTTTCCATTAAAAAGCCAACACAATTCTCTATCTCCGTTTCGCTGGTAGTTTTTGGCTATCTGCCCAAATGAGAGAGTTGTAGGCATTTGAAGTTTGGTTCTTTCATTTTTTTATTTTCTTTGTCGTTCAACATAATCATGATAATTATACCGATGAAAGCCGAAACAGGCCGAATGCCTGTGGCTGCGGCTAAATCTAACGGGTGGTCTTTGAAAACAGTTTCCAATTTGTACAGTAATCTCAGCAACATAATTTTTTGACAGCGTCACGCGGGACATTCATCCGCACAGAAGATGATATTTTTCAGAGCAATGGCTTGAATAGTTCTGATTCTATTGTCTTTCAAACTTTGGACGTTTTTTTTCAATTTTTTTCAAATTTGAAATAAATGGTCATAACTTTTTTATTATCTAACCGATTTCAAATATTTTTTTTGCATTAAAAAGCCAACAAAATTCTCTATCTCGGGTTCGCTGGTAGTTTTTGGCTATCTGCCAAATGAGAGAGTTGTAGGCATTTGAAGTTTAAAAAAAAAATTGAAATGGTCATAACTTCCTTATTATTCAAACCGATTTCAAATATTTTTTTGCATTAAAAAGCCAATAAAATTCTCTATCTCCAATTCGCTGGTAGTTTTTAGCTATTTGCTCAAATGCGCGAGCTACATGCATTTGAAGTTTGAGAACGAGCATATAAACTTAGCCGCCTAGAACAGTGTGTACAGCTGACAAACTTCGAGGTGGAGGCCAGACAGGTATGGTGGGCTGTATCAGACACTGGTTTTATATACGAACTGACATGCTGTGAGTGCTTTAGAATCGTCTTAACTTCAATGTCAGACTAGGGGGTTAACGGTACACATTTCGTAGAACGTTATATAATAGAATGAAAAATGCTTAGAATAGTCAAGCGATTCTGAAAATACAAAACTTTATTTTTTCAATTTCATTGGAATTGCATCAATTTTTTTTGAGTTTCATATGTTTTCGTCATTGGCAATGTCTTCTAATCACTTTGCCAGTGTACGTTTGTCAGTACATCAAGCCTCAAACCGTTGATGCAGCTTCAGCTGCTCTAGTTAGGTTTGAGGCGGCTTTCAGCTTCGCCGAAAACCTATTGTATTCCTTGTTTTTTTTTTTTTTTTTTTTTTTTATTTTATTCTGCCGTGATAATTATACCGATGAAAGCCGAAACAGGCCGAATTTTATTTTATTTTAACGGCTGGTCGGATCGACTTCAAATTTTGTATACCGATTCGCATCAACAGTGAGACGAGAATAACTCAATTTTCAGAATTCTCATGACGTCACTTTTTACGAAACCGGAAGTGACGTCATATATCATATAATTCCCTATAACTTCCTTATTTTCCAACCGATTTCAAAAATTCTTTTTGAATTGTAAAGCTGCGAGAATTCTCTATCTTCGCTTCGCTGACAATGTTTGGCTATCTGCTCAAATGAGAGAGCTATAGACATGTGAAATTGAGAAAAATGAAAAAAAATCAACAATTTCAGATTTTTATTTTATTTTAACGGGTGGTCTTTGAAAACAGTTTCCAATTTGTACAGTAATCTCAGCAACATAATTTTTTGACAGCGTCACGCGGGACATTCTCCGCACAGAAGAGATTGATATTTTTCAGAGCAATGGCTTGAATAGTTCTGATTCTATTGTCTTTCAAACTTGGACGTTTTTTTTTCAATTTTTCAAATTTGAAATGGTCATAACTTTTTTATTATTTAACCGATTTCAAATATTTTTTTGGCATTAAAAAGCCAACAAATTCTCTATCTCCGTTTCGCTGGTAGTGTTTGGCTATCTACCCAAATGAGAGAGTTGTAGGCATTTGAAGTTTTTAAAAAAAAATTGAAATGGTCATAACTTCCTTATTATTCAACCGATTTCAAATATTTTTTTTTGCATTTAAAAAAGCCAATAAAATTCTCTATCTCCGGTTCACTGGTAGTTTTTAGCTATCTGCTCAAATGCGCGAGCTACATTTTTTTTTTCAATTTTTCAAATTTTAAATGTTCATAACTTTGTTATTATCTAACCGATTTCAAATATTTTTTTTCCATTAAAAAGCCAACAAAATTCTCTATCTCCGGTTCACTGGTAGTTTTTAGCTATCTGCTCAAATGCGCGAGCTACATGCATTTGAAGTTGTTTTTTTCAATTTTTCAAATTTGTAATGTTCATAACTTTGTTATTATCTAACCGATTTCAAATATTTTCTTTCCATTAAAAAGCCAACACATTCTCTATCTCCGTTTCGCTGGTAGTTTTTGGCTATCTGCCCAAATGAGAGAGTTGTAGGCATTTGAAGTTTGGTTCTTTCATTTTTTTATTTTCTTTGTCGTTCAACATAATCATGATAATTATACCGATGAAAGCCGAAACAGGCCGAATGCCTGTGGCTGCGGCTAAATCTAACGGGTGGTCTTTGAAAAACAAGTTTCCAATTTGTACAGTAATCTCAGCAACATAATTTTTTGACAGCGTCACGCGGGACATTCATCCGCACAGAAGATGATATTTTTCAGAGCAATGGCTTGAATAGTTCTTTGATTCTATTGTCTTTCAAACTTGGACGTTTTTTTTTCAATTTTTCAAATTTGAAATGGTCATAACTTTTTTATTATCTAACCGATTTCAAATATTTTTTTTGCATTAAAAAGCCAACAAAATTCTCTATCTCGGGTTCGCTGGTAGTTTTTGGCTATCTGCCCAAATGAGAGAGTTGTAGGCATTTGAAGTTTAAAAAAAAAATTGAAATGGTCATAACTTCCTTATTATTCAACCGATTTCAAATATTTTTTTGCATTAAAAAGCCAATAAATTCTCTATCTCCAATTCGCTGGTAGTTTTTTGGCTATCTGCTCAAATGCGCGAGCTACATGCATTTGAAGTTTGAGAACGAGCATATAAACTTAGCCGCCTAGAACAGTGTGTACAGCTGACAAACTTCGAGGTGGAGGCCAGACAGGTATGGTGGGCTGTATCAGACACTGGTTTTTATATACGAACTGACATGCTGGTGAGTGCTTTAGAATCGTCTTAACTTCAATGTCAGACTAGGGGGTTAACGGTACACATTTCGTAGAACGTTATATAATGAAAAATGCTTAGAATAGTCAAGCGATTCTGAAAATACAAAACTTTATTTTTTCAATTTCATTGGAATTGCATCAATTTTTTTTGAGTTTCATATGTTTTCGTCATTGGCAATGTCTTCTAATCACTTTGCCAGTGTACGTTTGTCAGTACATCAAGCCTCAAACCGTTGATGCAGCTTCAGCTGCTCTAGTTTTCTTTGTTGTTCAACATAATCATGATAATTATACCGATGAAAGCCGAAACAGGCCGAATGCATTTTTCAAATTTGAAATGGTCATAACTTTTTTATTATCTAACCGATTTCAAATATTTTTTTTGCATTAAAAAGCCAACAAAATTCTCTATCTCCATTTCGCTGGTAGTTTTTGGCTATCTGCCCAAATGAGAGAGTTGTAGGCATTTGAAGTATTTATACGAACTGACATGCTTGTGAGTGCTTTAGAATCGTCTCAACTTCATGTCAGACTAGGGGGTTAACGGTACACATTTCGTAGAACGTTCTATATAAAAAAGAAAAATGCTTAGGATAGTCAAGCGATTCTGAAAATACAAAAACTTTATTTTTTCAATTTCATTGGAATTGCATCAATTTTTTTTTGAGATTTCATATGTTTTCGTCATGGCAATGTCTTCTAATCACTTTGCCAGTGTACGTTTGTCAGTACATCAAGCCTCAAACCGTTGATGCAGCTTCAGCTGCTCTAGTTTTCTTTGTTGTTCAACATAATCATGATAATTATACCGATGAAAGCCGAAACAGGCCGAATGCCTGTGGCTGCGGCTAAATCTAAACGGGTGGTCTTTATTTTGAAAACAGTTTCCAATTTGTACAGTAATCTCAGCAACATAATTTTTTGACAGCGTCACGCGGGACATTCATCCGCACAGAAGATGATATTTTTCAGAGCAATGGCTTGAATAGTTCTGATTCTATTGTCTTTCAAACTTGGACGTTTTTTTTCAATTTTTCTAATTTGAAATGGTCATAACTTTTTTATTATCTAACCGATTTCAAATATTTTTTTTGCATTAAAAAGCCAACAAAATTCTCTATTTCCGTTTCGCTGGTAGTTTTTGGCTATCTGCCCAAATGAGAGTGTTGTAGGCATTTGAAGTTTTTAAAAAAAATTGAAATGGTCATAACTTCCTTATTATTCAACCGATTTCAAATATTTTTTTTTGCATTAAAAAGCCAATAAAATTCTCTATCTCCGGTTCGCTGGTAGTTTTTAGCTATCTGCTCAAATGCGCGAGCTACATGCATTTGAAGTGTTTTTTTTTCAATTTTTCAAATTTGAAATGTTCATAACTTTGTTATTATCTAACGATTTCAAATATTTTATTTTCTTTCCATTAAAAAGCCAACACAATTCTCTATCTCCATTTCGCTGGTAGTTTTTGGCTATCTGCCCAAATGAGAGAGTTGTAGGCATTTGAAGTTTGGTTCTTTCATTTTTTTATTTTCTTTGTCGTTCAACATAATCATGATAATTATACCGATGAAAGCCGAAACAGGCGAATGCCTGTGGCTGCGGCTAAATCTAACGGGTGGTCTTTGAAAACAGTTTCCAATTTGTACAGTAATCTCAGCAACATAATTTTTGACAGCGTCACGCGGGACATTCATCCGCACAGAAGATGATATTTTTCAGAGCAATGGCTTGAATAGTTCTGATTCTATTGTCTTTCAAACTTGGACGTTTTTTTTCAATTTTTCAAATTTGAAATGGTCATAACTTTTTTATTATCTAACCGATTTCAAATATTTTTTTTGCATTAAAAAGCCAACAAAATTCTCTATCTCCGATTCACTGGTAGTTTTTGGCTATCTGCCCAAATGAGAGAGTTGTAGGCATTTGAAGTTTTTAAAAAAAAATAAAAAAAATTGAAATGGTCATAACTTTTTTATTATTCAACCGATTTCAAATATTTTGTTTCCATTAAAAAGGCAATAAAATTCTCTATCTCCGCATCACTGTAGTTTTTTAGCTATCTGCTCAAATGAGAGAGCTACATGCATTTGAAGTTTTTTTTCTTAAATTTTTCAAATTTTAAATGTTCATAACTTTGTTATTATCTAACCGATTTCAAATATTTTGTTTCCATTAAAAAGCCAACAAAATTCTCTATCTCCGCTTCGCTGGTAGTTTTTGGCTATCTGCCCAAATGAGAGAGTTGTAGGCATTTGAAGTTTGATTCTTTCATGTTTTTAAATTTGAAATGGTCATAACATTTTTATTATTCAACCGATTTCAATTTTTTTTTTCCATTAAAAAGGCAATACAATTCTCTATCTCCGCATCCTGGTAGTTTTTACTATCTGCTCAAATGAGAGACTCATGCTTTGAAGTTTGACAGCGTCACGTTAAATCACACAGTAACAATATAAACAATTTTCATTTTATATACGAACTGACATGCTGTGAGTGCTTTAGAATCGTCTCAACTTCAATGTCAGACTAGGGGGTTAACGGTACACATTTCGTAGAACGTTATATAATGAAAAATGCTTAGGATAGTCAAGCGATTCTGAAAATACAAAACTTTTTTATTTTTTCATTTCATTGCAATTGCATAAATTTTTTTTGAGTTTCATATGTTTTCGTCATTGGCAATGTCTTCTAATCACTTTGCCAGTGTACGTTTGTCACTTTTTTATTATTCAACCGATTTCAAATATTTTTTTTCCATTAAAAAGGCAATAAAATTCTCTATCTCCGCATCGCTGGTAGTTTTTAGCTATCTGCTCAAATGAGAGAGCTACATGCATTTGAAGTTTGACAGCGTCACGTTAAATCACACAGTAACAATATAAACAATTTTCATTTTATATACGAACTGACATGCTGTGAGTGCTTTAGAATCGTCTCAACTTCAATGTCAGACTAGGGGGTTAACGGTACACATTTCGTAGAACGTTATATAATGAAAAATGCTTAGGATAGTCAAGCGATTCTGAAAATACAAAACTATTTTTTCAATTTCATTGCAATTGCATAAATTTTTTTTGAGTTTCATATGTTTTCGTCATTGGCAATGTCTTCTAATCACTTTGCCAGTGTACGTTTGTCACTTTTTTATTATTCAACCGATTTCAAATATTTTTTTTCCATTAAAAAGGCAATAAAATTCTCTATCTCCGCATCGCTGGTAGTTTTTAGCTATCTGCTCAAATGAGAGAGCTACATGCATTTGAAGTTTGACAGCGTCACGTTAATTTTTTTTTTTTTTTTTTTTTTTTTTTTTTTTTTTTTTTTTTTTTTTTTATTCTGCCGTGATAATTATACCGATGAAAGCCGAAACAGGCCGAATTTTATTTTATTTTAACGGCTGGTCGGATCGACTTCAAATTTTGTATACCGGTTCGCATCAACAGTGAGACGAGAATAACTCAATTTTCAGAATTCTCATGACGTCACTTTTTACGAAACCGAAAGTGACGTCATATATCATATAATTCCCTGTAACTTTCTTATTTTCCAACCGATTTCAAAAATTATTTTTGAATTGTAAAGCTGCGAGAATTCTCTATCTTCGTTTCGCTGACAATGTTTGGCTATCTGCTCAAATGAGAGAGCTATAGACATGTGAAATTGAGAAAAATTAAAAAAATCAACAATTTCAGATTTTTATTTTATTTTAACGGGTGGTCTTTGAAAACAGTTTCCAATTTGTACAGTAATCTCAGCAACATAATTTTTTGACAGCGTCACGCGGGACATTCATCCGCACAGAAGATGATATTTTTCAGAGCAATGGCTTGAATAGTTCTGATTCTATTGTCTTTCAAACTTGGACGTTTTTTTTCAATTTTTCAAATTTGAAATGGTCATAACTTTTTTATTATCTAACCGATTTCAAATATTTTTTTTGCATTAAAAAGCCAACAAAATTCTCTATCTCGGGTTCGCTGGTAGTTTTTGGCTATCTGCCCAAATGAGAGAGTTGTAGGCATTTGAAGTTTAAATAAAAAAAAAATTGAAATGGTCATAACTTCCTTATTATTCAACCGATTTCAAATATTTTTTTGCATTAAAAAGCCAATAAAATTCTCTATCTCCAATTCGCTGGTAGTTTTTAGCTATCTGCTCAAATGCGCGAGCTACATGCATTTGAAGTTTGAGAACGAGCATATAAACTTAGCCGCCTAGAACAGTGTGTACAGCTGACAAACTTCGAGGTGGAGGCCAGGACAGGTATGGGTGGGCTGTATCAGACACTGGTTTTATATACGAACTGACATGCTGTGAGTGCTTTAGAATCGTCTTAACTTCAATGTCAGACTAGGGGGTTAACGGTACACATTTCGTAGAACGTTATATAATGAAAAATGCTTAGAATAGTCAAGCGATTCTGAAAATACAAAACTTTATTTTTTCAATTTCATTGGAATTGCATCAATTTTTTTTGAGTTTCATATGTTTTCGTCATTGGCAATGTCTTCTAATCACTTTGCCAGTGTACGTTTGTCAGTACATCAAGCCTCAAACCGTTGATGCAGCTTCAGCTGCTCTAGTTATAATTGGATTGGTCCTTAAATTAACATATCACAGTACATTCCTGTATATGAATTGATTGATTAAATAGAGGATCTTACACGAGTGATGATTTAATAGGATATTTATTAAACAAGTTTACTGATTTCATAAGAAACGAGGCTATGCCATGTTTCTTACGAAATAGGTCAACAAGTTTAATACAGACCATATTAAATCATCACGAATGTTAGATTCTTTTTATTGCATAAGCACACCATTATACATTGATTTGATTTAACGGCAACGTTAAGTTAATGTTTGTTTATTGGTGTTTAACGGCCTATCAACAGCTAAGGTCACTTAAGGCCGGGCCAATGGGTTTGATCTCGCATTTAACCTGCTGCATTGGGGGGAAAATCCCACTATAAGAACGGAATATTTACACTGAAAAATATTCAGCCCTGAAATTAGAATAACCCGACCTGGTGCCAGGTCAATACCACACCAAAAATGCTTCTAACAGGAAATATAGATCGGTCTCTGGCTACATGAGTGTGCTATCTGATCTGGAGCTGCACTGGTCACAAATCCCATAAGCCCCATTTTCTCCAGTCACAGCCACATTTTAGCCACAGGTGCAAGACTCGGACCTGTGACACAAAAAAATGGCCATTAAAAAAATATCCTTACCCCACCCACTTGGTCTCGTACAGTACTATGTTCTATATAGAACATAGTAATGTACGAGACCAAGAGGGTGGGGTAATGGAATTTTTCAATGGGTATTTTTTGTGTCACAGGTCCGAGTCTTCCACGTACTGTATGAGACCAAGTGGGTGGGGTAATGGAATTTTTTTAAAGGCCATTTTTTGTGTGTCACAGGTCCGAGTCTTCCACCTGTGATTTTAGCATTACTGACACAAACCTAACAAACATACCAGGTCTCGCAATCAGTAAACACAACAAATGCGTCTATATCCCTCATCTTCTGCTCCTGGGCGCAAAACATCGGCTGTGCGCAGTTAGTACCGCCCGACGTCATTTGTTCCGTCATCAGTATAATATTGTCTAGCGAGGTATTTTCAGACACAGACACAGGAAAGTCGACTAGCTCCGTACAGAAGGCTTTCACGACAAAATCCTGCTCCGTCCGCACAGTCTGCATCAACATGGACGCCGCTGCCGTTGCACACGTTATTGAGCTGTAGAGTAGAACAAACGTATGAATACGAGACACGCCATGCGATTTTGTACCTTCGGACATCTGCGTAATTTCATTAAATACGTTTACAAAATTTACAATATTTTACAAAATTTACAAAACTTTCAGAGTACATGAGGAATATACTACTCTGAAGATTTTGTCTACTTTTTACACCATTTACGGAAAATATTGTAAATTTTGTAAACGTATTTTATTAAATTATGCAGATGTCCGAAGGTACAAGTTTGTCTGTCTTCAGTAGAACGTCGTCTAGCGAATCCGTCGTAGACACAGGCAAGTCGCTGCCATTGCACACATTATTGACCTGTAGAGTTGTTGGTGGTGTTTAACGGCCTATCAACAGATACAGTCATTTAAGGCCAGGCCAATGGGTTGAACTATCCTGTATTTAACCTGTCCATGATGAGGGAAATTCCCAAAATCCGAACTCGATATTTACAGATAAATATATATTCAGTCCTGAAATCAGAATATCCGGACCTGGTGCCAGGTCCATTCCACAGCAGTCACTTAGCTCCAGGGCTTCTAAAATTTCAGAATGCCAATCGACCCAGACGTAATTGTCGGCCCGAAGGAGCCGGTATGATTAGTGCTACCAAATACCCCCCTCCTCCCCCTCATGTTTTGTCGGCGCCTTGTCTTCAGAAATTGAAAATCTGGCGGCTATTGGGTGCAGACGAAATTAGGTTACATCTCGCCTCATAGCTTGGCTAAGTTTTGTGCTTTCTGCAGTTTATCTGAAGCGAAGACATTTCGCGTAAACATAGAAAATATATCTTTTATGGTCAATGTACTATATTTATCGATTTTCGTAATGTAAAAATCGTGTTTGAAACATTTATCAAGTAAATAACGATAATATC
Source organism: Conchocele bisecta (assembly GCA_029237695.1). Lineage (NCBI taxonomy): Eukaryota > Metazoa > Mollusca > Bivalvia > Lucinida > Thyasiridae > Conchocele > Conchocele bisecta. The sequence goes on from CM055281.1 coordinate 53,449,633, forward strand.
AACCAGCCACAACTATAAAGAGGTAAATGGAACAGCCGTTACCTGGCAATTGCCAGCTGATCAGGTTAATGACCAGGCAATGTTTGATTTTGGGAGTCTGAATTGACTGGTAATGTGTGCAGTGCTTTTCTTATTTGTGGCTGTGACTGGAGAAATAGGGCTTATAGGAATTGTGACCAGTATAGCTCTTGGTTGTATACATGTATAACCAAACTAAACAGTGTGATTTTTACATAACACATCATGTTATTTTGTTTTGTTTTGTTTGTCAGTGACATGTTGTGTATTATTTTGGGAATTCGGAGCGTGGATTGAGAAATAGCAGCCGGATTTCATTATTTTCGGACCGAATTTTAAGGATAGTTTGCAAATCTCAATCGGTCCGAGATTTAAAAATTCGGTCAAGAACCGACAAACGGAAAATTTTAGAAGCCCTGCTTAGCTCCAACCTCAAAAGTAATAATATCAGCACTAATCTTATTCCTTCTTAAAATGGGGCATAACAGAATTTACCTCTCGAGTATCAGGGGGCCGTTTCACTAAACTGTGTACGACTAAAATGTTTGTAAGTGCAAAATTATGATAGTCTGTAAATTTCACATTAACAATGTTTTCTTGTAAACAAGCATTGGATTTACAATTATTGAGCATATGCAGCCTATGCTCAATATATGTAAATTCATCAATTGAAATTTCCAGACGATCCTAAATTTGCACGAACATTTTAGTCGTACAAAGTTTTAATAGTGAAACGGGCCCCAGAAGGCCAAAAATGTACATGAGGGCCAAACCATGTAAGTCGGCATTAAGGATGAACCCCGATCGTTAAATGACCTGGAAAGTAGAATGAATGTATGAATATATGTTCTGTATTTTGCTTAATATTTCCAAATTGCTGTAGACAATCTCCTGGGGTAGCACATTATTGCCCTTCAGGTCTATAAATAATTTGTTATATTATATGACTGACACATTTAACCAATGCAGTTGTCCACTATCTGGTCACATGATTGTGGACATATAAGATATTCACCTGAATATCAGTCTCGGACTGGTCTCGTTGCGCGAGACGAGTCCGAGTAGGATATTCGAAATGTGATATTCACCTCCAGGTGAATATCACATTTCGAATAACATTCTCGGACTCTTCTCACGCAACGAGACGAGTCCGCGACTGATATTCAGTTGTAGCACCATGCGCGTGTCACTGATAAGCAACCAAGGCACGAGACAACGTGTGCGTTGTTGTGCCATATAAGTTCTCATAGCTGTAATATGGGTGATATAATAAAATAGTTATTCTCTTTTGAGTCGGTGTACACGATATTTACGGACCTTTGAAAAGCCATATTAACCTCCAGATAAGTTTTGTATCTAAAGAGTATTATACCCCCATATTTCAAATTCAATGCGTATTATACTTTTACAAATGTATTGTTGATAAAAAATAAAACATGTTCAAGTACATGTACAAATCACAGGTGGAAGACTCGGACCTATGACACCAACAAAAATGCCTATTAAAAAAAATCCCATTACCCCACCCACTTGGTCTCGTACAGTACCATATATGCTATATATATATACCATATGGTACTGTACGAGACCAAGTGGGTGGGGTAATGGGATTTGTTTTAATAGGCATTTTTTTTGGTGTCATAGGTCCGAGTCTTCCACCTGTGGTACAAATGGGGGTTGGGATGTTAAACTCATTCACTTTCACTTTTCACTTTCATGCTAGGCGTGAAAACGTACATTAACCCTTAGAATGTGGGAACCGAAAATAGTCGTCAGCTGATAATTCATATTTTGTCTTTTCTCTCAGTAAAAACATGGTTTTGAAGCCTTTTAGAATCATTTCCATTGGAAATGATTCTAAAGTGCTGGCAAACCAAGTTTTTGATGAGAAAAATGGAAAAATAAAAAATATTCAGCAGATGACACAAATTAATTCAGCATTGTAAGGGTTAAGGTTGTTCCATTGTTATGCAGGGGGTGGGAACAATTCCACATTGTTGTGATTATATTTGTACTCCGACTTGTGATAATCAATGTGTATTCTGCTAAAATTAGTAGCCCATTAGGGCCACTTCATTTTTTTTATTTCCATTTATTCAAGATTCAAGTTATTTTCTTGAATTTTCGAGATCTTTTCTTGAATTTTCGAGATCTTTTCTCGAATTTTCAAGATCTTTTCTTGAATTTTCAAAATCGTTTCTTGAATTTTCATCTTTTCTTGAATGTTCAAGTTCGTTTCAAGAAAAGATCTTGAAAATTCAAGAAAAGATTTTGAAAATTCGAGAAAAGAACTTGAAAATTTAAGAAAGTATCTTGAAAATTCAAGAAAAGATCTTGAATAAGTGGAAATAAAAAAAAAGTGAAGTGGCCCTAATGGGCTTCCGTACAAAAGGCATAGATTGTCATGACTAAAATGACTTTATAATATACAAATAAAATTATTTACTCAAAATATGAGTAGAAATACTGTAAATCCAGTAAATGAACACCTACTGACACAGTCATATTAATGCTTTGCAATCATGAACATACGCTATAATCTGATCTATGTAACAGTGAAACCATCCACCAGATAAACGAGACAAACCATGTGATTGCATATCTAAGAAGTGTGACTTTATTTACAGAAACGTCAAGAGTTGACAAAATTGAAAAAATTGTCAACCATTGACGTAATTTACGAAAAATATCAGTTTTTGCAAATAGTTTTCAAGAAAAATCTCACACCTTTTTAGGTACAAAATCATACGGCTTGTCTCATATAGGATTGACTATGACATTACCGCATATATCACATTGCTGTATTTTTAGCCAATATTGATTTCGAAAAGCATATTTTCCATAACGCCTATAATTCCTGATTGTTCGATGTAGAGGGATTCCACTGTATAACCCACAGGTGTTTGAACAGATGGTCAGAATGTTGGTGTCATATGAGTGGATTTTGGGTGGATTTCGTTGGTTTTGGGTAATTTACATAGTTGTGTGCAACTACTACTGCTCATTAATTATACAAGACAGAAATCGTCAATTATCTATACATTCACTTTTAAAACTTTGGGCCCCTTTCTTACTGTCAAAATACCCAAATTCGTACTTACAAGTATATGTGTAACTCGCGGGAAAATTGTATGTTGGTAACAATGCACCCAAACCACCAGAGATACCGAAATAACCCATAAAACACCGAAAAATTCTTCAAGAACCTGTGATGTAACCTACGTACTTGCTGCCTAGAGCTGGCATTGACATGGAACCACTAACATCGACCGCGAGAAACAACTTCTTATTGGTCGGTTCCACATAGTGGAACGCCCGATAGAATGCTGATGTCAGGGCCTTCACTATCCGAGTGTTTGGTTCCCATATCAGCGTACCTTTCTCACCCGCACCTAAAACAAACATGTGACTGGTTCCCTGCACAGGTGATCGCCATGTTCATTGGATAGTGTATTATACTTTTTTAGACATGTAGAAAAAAAATGTAGTCATTCTATAGTCAAAGTAATACTATAATTCCAGCACAAAAATATTTACACAATTCCCTAACATTTGATTGGCTCGTAACAAGTCTCTGTCCAAAAGTTATATCCCAGTAAACTCCCACGTCAAACTACTTTCCGTAACAGTGAGGCGCAGTTAAAATAATTCTTAAGACAAGAAACGAGGCAAAGCCACGAAGGCCAGGTTTTTTCCAAGCATAGACACTTGGATAACATAATTATACCCACTTTTTGTAGACTAGATGGCCGTGGCCTGCATGTCGCGCCTTGGGGCGAGGCATGGACACTAAAAAAATAGATATAGTAGATGGAAAAACACACGGACGAACGGACGGACGTATGCCAAAATGCTGACGATATCGCGCTTTCCACAAGCAGGTGTGACAATGATGATAAACACCCATGTGAAGTATCAAGGTATTGGGTGAAGCAGTTGCAGAGATATAGTACACGAAAAAACTTTAACAAAACAATTCAAAGTAATTTGAACTTGACATAGGGCACAGAATCGCGCTTTCCGCAAGCAGGTGCGACAATGATGATAAACACCCATGTGAAGTATCAAGGTATTGGGTGAAGCAGTTGCAGAGACATAGTACAGGAAAAAACTTTAACAAAAAAAATTCAAAGTAATTTGACCTTGAAATTGGGCACAGGATCGCGCTTTCGCACGCAGGTGCGACAATGATGATAAGCACCATGTGAAGTATGAAGGTATTGGGTGAAGCAGTTGCAGAGATATAGTACACGAAAAAACTTTAAAAAAAAAATTCAAAGTAATTTGACCTTGACATTGGGCACAGGATCGCGCTTTCCGCAAGCAGGTGCGACAATGATGATAAGCACCCATGTGAAGTATCAAGGTATTGGGTGAAGCAGTTGCAGAGATATAGTACACGAAAAAACTTTAACAAAAAAATTCAAAGTAATTTGACCTTGACATTGGGCACAGGATCGCGCTTTCCGCAAGCAGGTGCGACAATGATGATAAACACCCATGTGAAGTATCAAGGTATTGGGTGAAGCAGTTGCAGAGATATAGTACACGAAAAAACTTTAACAAAAAAATTCAAAGTAATTTGACCTTGACATTGGGCACAGGATCGCGCTTTCCACAAGCAGGTGCGACAATGATGATAAGCATCCATGTGAAGTATGAAGGTATTGGGTGAAGCAGTTGCAGAGATATAGTACACGAAAAAACTTTAACAAAAAATTCAAAGTAATTTGACCTTGACATTGGGCACAGGATCGCGCTTTCCGCAAGCAGGTGCGACAATGATGATAAACACCCATGTGAAGTATCAAGGTATTGGGTGAAGCAGTTGCAGAGATATAGTACACGAAAAAACTTTAACAAAAAAATTCAAAGTAATTTGACCTTGACATTGGGCACAGGATCGCGCTTTCCGCAAGCAGGTGCGACAATGATGATAAGCACCCATGTGAAGTATCAAGGTATTGGGTGAAGCAGTTGCAGAGATATAGTACACGAACAAACTTTAACAAAAGAAATCAAAGTAATTTGACCTTGACATTGGGCACAGGGGCCGCACGGTTGGGGGTTAGAATGAAAATATGGATGATGATAAACACCCATGTGAAGTTTCAAGGTAATGGGCGAAGCAGTTGCAGAGATATAGTATAACGAAAAAGTTTTAACCAAAAACTTTAACCAGACGTACGTTAAAAAGTTAACGTTGAAAATGGCTAAGTCAATTACGTAGAAATAATAGGAGAAGGTAAAAAAATGGTCACATGTTGGATAGTTGTTTGTGGTAGGCACCCCTTGGTTATGAAGCTGTGAAAGTTTGGTGGTCCTAGGTGGTACAGTACCAAAGAAATGGACTTAAACACGAAAACTTAACATCGTAAACGCGAAAACTTAACATTGAAAATGGCTAAGTCGACTGCGCGGAAAAAATGGGTGAAGTTAAAAAAAAAAGTAACATGTTGGATAGTGATATGTGGTGGGCACCCCTTGATTATGAAGCTGTGAAAGTTTGGTGGTCCTAGGTGGTACAGTACCAAAGAAATGGACTTAAACACGAAAACTTAACATTGTAAACGCGAAAACTTAACATTGAAAATGGCTAAGTCGACTACGCGGAAAAAATGGGTCAGATAAAAAAAAAGTAACATGTTGGATAGTGATATGTGGTGGGCACCCCTTGATTATGAAGCTGTGAAAGTTTGGTGGTCCTAGGTGGTACAGTAACAAAGAAATGGACTCAAACACGAAAACTTAACATTGATTGTGGACGCCGCCCGCCCGCCCGCCCGCCCGGCTTTCGCCAATCCAATAGCCTGGATTTTTTTTCAAAAAACCTGGCTAAAAACAGAAAATAAACACATTTTCTTGATGAATTTATTTAAAATGCTGGAATTATAAGGAATGAATGGCCTTTTTGTGGAATTTATCGGGGATATAAACTTGGAAAAGTCGCGGGAATACTGGACGAGGCCTTCCTTATTGGGAATATATACTTGGAAAAGCCGCGGGAATACTGGACGAGGCCTTCCTTATCGGGGATATAAACTTGGAAAAGTCGCGGCCTTCGTCCAGTATTCCCGCGACTTTTCCAAGTTTATACCCCGATAAATTCCACAAAAAGGCCATTCATTCCTATATTGACTACAGAATGACTACATTTTTTTTCTACCATTACAAAGATAATGGATACCCAAAAACTTTAATGTGGATGGATGGATGGAAAAACGGACGGAATTACGAAAACTATATACCCCTCGACATACAATGTACTTCGTATGCCAGGGGGGTGGGGGGGAGGGGGGGTATAATAATTCTTTGACTATAGAATGAATACATTTTTTTTTGTTTTTTTTTCTTACATGTCTAAAACAGTATAATACACTATCCTATCAACATGCCGATCGCCTGTGGTTCCTTGTAGTTTGTACCAAACACTTCCCAGCACAGCAATTATATCATATAGAAATAGTAGACCAGTAGCCTATTTCACCAAAATTGCAAAGTATACTTATCTTGCTAAGTACACATTGAGGGAGAAATTTTCAATGTAAGGATAAATTTATTAATTTTTATTATACTGAATTTATTACATTATCACAGCCATTTAATGTACATAATAAAATCACTATAATAATTCTACATACATTTAATCATCAAATATATGCAGTCGTTATTTCTATATGAAATAATGCACTTTGGGAAAAATAAATGATTTTAACCCGTCAACACAGTGCGTATGTTCCGTGAAACATTTTTGATATATTGTCAATACGACCTAATCACTGTGTATGAATATGTGTGGTGACTGGTGTTATTTTTTTGCATTTAAAGGCCATTTGTAGGTGTTGACGGGATAAATAGAATAGTAGGTTAGTGCCGTGAATGGGAAAAAATATCTGGCATTTTTCCCATTCACGGCACTAACCTACTATTCTCTATCTATTTCCCTTATTTTTTTAACCAAAGTATATGTTGTGACCACTCATTTGAACCGTCTCGGTGAGACGGTTCAAATGAGTGGTCACAACATATACTTCTGATGAGAAATAAAGAAATTCTTGAGCCTTGCCGGATATTTTTTCCCACTCACCGCACTAACCTACTATTCTCTATACTCCCTCACAATACACTTTGCTAGATAGGTATTTGACTAGGCTTTGAATCCAATCTCACATTATAATCGTTGCAGTGGATGCAAATGCCCACAAGCTGTAGCCTCTTTCACCAACATTGCAAAGTATACTTATCTAGCAAAGTATACTTTGAGGGAGTAATCATTTATTTTTCCCGAAATGCATTATTTCATATAGAACTAACGACTGCATATATTTGATGATTCAAAGTATGCAGAATTATTATACTGAATTTGTTACATTATCACAGCCAAAATGGCTGTGAAAATGTAATAAATTCAGTATAATAAAAATTAATAAATTTATCCTAAAATTGAAAATTTCTCCCTCAAAGTATACTTTGCTAGAAAAGTCTACTTTGCAATGTTGGTGAAATCGGCTACTGGTACTGTCTGTGCCAAGCTTCATCTTGTACTAGTGTTGCTTAATGTTCTGTTCAGTAGATAATTTTTCACCAACATTTTATGTAATGTGATGATATATTTGCATACTTTACTAATATATGATCATAATCTGATGTATAACCTGCATGTCGGGTTATGCACATGTTTAATAGCATTTTACTCGTATCTTTTTTCAAGAAATCTTACTTTTGGTGACAATTTTGAATATTTTTGAGATAAAAATAAAC
>CM055281.1:53457911-53473912 GCA_029237695.1 Conchocele bisecta
GCGAAAAATGATTTTCCTATGGAAATTTAACATGGGGGCTAAAAAGAGATTTTTTAAAATAATTTTTGAATTTGTGGACCGATTTTCGAAATCTATGTTTGTTTTCTTAGTAATAGTTACATCATTTCCAAGCTATCTCGCCAGGTTTTGGAGTCAATTTCCACAATTTTTTTGGTTGTCAGCAGCAAAATTTTTGGAAATAGACTCCCCAAAGGAAAATCGTTTTTTCGCAATAAAATCACTATTTGATGGAATTTCATAAAATAACTTTTTTTGGAGAGGGTGACTTTTTTGTGTTTAATGGCCAAGCTATCTCGCCCGGTTTCGGAGTCAATTTCCAAATTTGTTTGTTTTTCGACTCTCAAAGTCATTCTTTACCCCCTTTTTGCCAGTGTTTGCTTTTCGCAGCTCAAATAAGTGAATTTTTAAATTTGTTTTTATTTGTTATCATTTGTTCCCTATTTAATAAGGAAGAAAATCAATAATTCATTTGTAAAAGTAAAATATGCATTGAATTTGAAATATCGGGGTATAATACTTAGATACAAAACTTATCTGGAGCGCTAATTGAAGTGCGACGTCAGATGCGCTCCATAATAAAATCTGACATGAGTTTCGGCGCGGCCGAGTCGAAGCCGCAGATGTCGAGCATGTATGGATCTTCACGGTCTGCAATCGTGAAGTCTGACGAGGACATACCGACCACAATCAGCTTCACATTGGGACGGCTGGCGTAGCTGCGATATTGTCTCAGTGCCTCGGCTGGATGCACATTCCCAGACCTGTAAATGGAGATTATTATAGGAATTAATGGCCTTTTTGTGGAATTTATCGGGTATAAACTTGGAAAAGTCGCAGGAATACTGGACGAAGGCCGCAAGGCCTCGTCCAGTATTCCCGCGACTTTTCCAAGTTTATATCCCCGATAAATTCCACAAAAAGGCCATTCATTCCTTATAATTCCAGCATTTGAAATAAATTCATGAAGAAAATGTGTTTATTTTCCGTTTTCTTAAGAATTATTTTAACTGCGCCTCACGGTTACGGAAAGTAGTTTGGCGTTGGAGTTTACTGGGATATAAATTTTGGACAGAGACTTGCTACAGGCCAATCAAATGTTAGGGAATTGTGTAAATATTTTTGTGCTGGAATTATTATATGCTTATATATTATATATTTGCCATTGAAACACAATGCAACAAAATATTTTCCCTTATTATATACGTACTTTCATTTCCCATTGAAACACAATGTAACGCAAGACGTCAATATTTTCCCGCATTATATACGTACTTTCGTTTCCTATGAAACACAATGCAATGGAAGACGTCAATATTTTTCCATATTGACGTCTCATGAGTTCATATAGGTAAGTGCCATAACTACGCTTCACATCGCAAAACAGTTCCTTCTAAATCACTACTAATTTGTTTATTTTATTATTAAATTTTGTATATTTTTGAAGCACATATAAATTGTGAATGATGTACGTATATAATAACAAGAGTTGTCAGAAGACAACGAAGCTCGCCTGTTGGCAGCCTTCACTCAAACTTGGCACAGTTGCATAAAAAAACATGAATATTATATAACTTGACCTTGGGTTAAGGGGCATGCGGTGGACCTTGACATTGGGGTCAGTGGTGCAAGGTGGGTCGTGGGTTTGCTATAGCATAATATAGCATATTAAGATGAATGCATGTATGAAATATCAAAGCGCTCCCTGAAAGCAGAAGTAAAACAAAATTTAACCCAATGTTAAGTTTATGAATGCACTAAGTTGGTGATTTTCTACAGCATGATAGCTATTCACATGAGGAATGCATGTATGAATGTGCTAAGTTTGTGACCTTGACCTTGGGGTAAGGGTTGGGTGGTGGGTTGTGGATTTGTTACAGCATGATATAGGGTCATGTGAGGAATGCATGTATGAAATATCAAGGCGTTCCATAAAAGGAAACATATGTTATAAGACATTTACCCCAACGTTCAGTTTATGAATGTGCTAAGTTTGTGACCTTGACCCTGGGGTAAGGGTTAGGCGGTGGGTCATGGATTTGCTATAGCACGATAGAGTATCATCAGATGAATGCATGTATGAAATATCAAGGTGTTTCATGAAAGGAAACAGATGTTATAAGACATTTACCCCAACGTTAGGTATATGAATGTGCTATGTTTGTGACCTTGACCTTGGAGAAAGAGGTGGGGGTTGGGGTCATGGATTTGCGATAGCACGATACAGTATCATCAGATGAATGCATATATGAAATATCAAGGTGTTCCCTGTAAAGAAACAGAAGTTATAACATGATGGCCCTAATTCACTCACCTGACTCCATGAACACCAGAGGAGAATGTGACATTGTGTTCATATGTGTTTTAAAACAATTGTGCTATTTTTAGATGGCGGTCATCTTGGATTAAGCGATGACTCTCATTTTACCAAATCGAATAAATGGACCTTTTGGCGGCCATCATGGATGACATAATCATCTGATTCCGACAAATATTGCACCAGAGCAAAATTTGACCCCATGGGCTACGCCCATTTTTGACCCCGGGGTCACCATCTTAACACCTTTGAAAGACCATTCTACATCGATCATTCCTTTCATTCTATATCGATCATTCCTAACAAGTTTCGTCAAAATCCGGCAGGCGGTTCAGGAGAAGAAGATTTTTTTAAGAATTTGTGCTATTTTTAGATGGCGGCCATCTTGGATTAGCGACAACCTCCGTTTTAACAAATCTGAAAAGGCTTCACCCATGGACCATAACTGTGAAGTTTGGCCACCATGGGCCAAGCGGTTCGTGTGAAGAAGAATTTTGCAATCTCAAATAAAAGGACGACCTTTTGGCGGCCATCTTGGATGACATGACCATCCAATTTCGACAAAAAATGTACCAGAGCGATCGCCTCTTTGATACCTTCGATTTGATATAGACATGACCATATTCGGTCAAAAATAAAATTTGACCCCACTTTGACCCCACGGGCCAGACCCATTTTTGACCCCGGGGTCACCATTTTAACAACTTTGAAAGAGCATTGTACATCGATCATTCCTACCAAGTTTCGTCGAAATCCGGCTAGCTGTTCATGAGAAGAATATTTTTTAAGAATTTATGCTATTTTTAGACGGCGGCCATCTTGGATTAGCGATAACCTCCATTTTAACAAATCTGAAAAGGCTTCACCCATGGACCATAACTTTTAAGTTTGGCTACCAAACATGTGAAGAAGAATTTTGAAATCTCTAATAAAAGAACGACCTTTTGACCTTTCGGCGGCCATCTTGGATGACATAACCATCCGATTTCGACAAAAAATGCTACCAAGTTTTATCGAAATCCGGTTGGCGGTTCTTGAGAAGAAGATTTTTGAAGAATTTGTGCTATTTTTAGACGGTGGCCATTTTGGATTACGTAATGACGTCATTTTAACAATTTTGTAATCCCCCTACCTAAGGACCATGACCATGAAGTTTGGTGACTATAGGCCCAATGGTTACCGAGGAGAAGACGTTTGAAAATGTTCACGGACGACGACGGACGACGACGACAGACGACGACGGACACATTGCGGTAACAATAGCTCACATGAGCTTCGCTTAGGTGAGCTAAAAAGACATTTACCCCAACGTTAAGTTTATGAACATGCTAAGTTTGTCTCCTTGACCTTGGGGTAAGGGTTGGGTGGTGGTTTGTGGATTTGCTACATGATGATAGAGGGTCATCTGAGAAATGCATGTATGAAATATCAAGGCGTTCCATGAAAGGAAACAGATGTTACAAGACATTTACCCCAACGGTAAGTTTATGAATGTATCAAGTTTGTGACCTTGACCTTGGGGTATGGGTTGGGTGGTGAGTCGTGGATTTGCTACAGCATGATAGAGGGTCATCTTAGGAATGCATGTATGAAATATTAAGGCGTTCCATGAAAGAAAACAGATGTTATAAAGACATTTACCCGAACGTTAAGTTTATGAATATGCTAAGCTTATGACCTTGACCTTGGGGTAATGGATGGGCGGTGGGTCATGGATTTGCTATAGCATGATAGAGTATCATCAGATGAATCTATGTATGAAATATGAAGGCGTTCCCTGTAAATATACAGAAGTTACACAACATTTACCCCAACGTTAAGTTTATGAACATGCCAAGTTTGTGACCTTGACCTTGGGGCAAGGGTTGGGTGGTGGATCATGGATTTGCTACAGCATGATAGAGGGTCATCAGATGAATGCATGTATGAAATATGAAGGCATTCCCTGTAAATAAACAGAAGTTACACAACATTTACCCCAACGTTAAGTTTATGAACATGCTAAGTATGTGACCTTGACTTTGGTGTAAAGGTTGGCTGGTGGGTCGTGGATTTGCTACAGCATGATAGAGTGTCATCTGAGGAATGCATGTATGAAATATCAAGGTGTTCCATGAAAGGAAACAGATGTTATAAGACATTTACCCCAACATTAAGTTTATGAATGTGCTAAGTTTGTGACCTTGACCTTAGGGTAAGGGTTGGGTGGTGGGGCATGGATTTGCTACAGCATGATAGAGGGTCATCTTAGGAATGCATGTATGAAATATCAAGGCGTTCCATGAAAGGAAACAGATGCTATAAGAAATTTACTCCAACGTTAAGTATGGGGAAAGGGGTGGGGGGTGGGTCATAGATTTGCTGTAGCACAATAGAGGATCATCAGATGAATACATGTATGAAGTATCAAAGCGTTCCCTGTAAAGAAACAGAAGTTACACAACATTTACCCCCAACGTAAAGTTCATGAACATGCTAAGTTTGTGACCTTGACCTTGGGGTAAGGGTTGGGTGGTGGGGCATGGATTTGCTACAGCATGATAGAGGGTCATCTGAGGAATGCATGTATGAAATATCAAGGTGTTCCATGAAAGGAAACAGAAGTTATAAGACATTTACCCCAACGTTAAGTTTGTGGACGACGCCGACGACGCCAACGCCGGGGGTATGCCATAAGCTCTTCTACACTTTGTGCAGGCGAGCTGAAAAGGTATCGCACGCTGCAGAACGCGTGCATATATCCACATACAAATCAATATTAAACCTATAATTACATGGCTTTTGATTAATACGTTTAAAAGCATATTTTAACCCTTTCAACACCACAGACCTCTTTAGCAGTGTTTGCAAACAGTGTAGATCCAGATGAGCCGGCTCAAACGAGCCTTCTCATCAGGATATGCACTTTTTGCAGGTAATTTCCATATAAATGGACTAGTCTGCAAATCATTTTGTTATAATTGGATTGGTCCTTAAATTAACATATCACAGTACATTCCTGTATATGAATTGATTGATTAAATAGAGGATCTTACACGAGTGATGATTTAATAGGATATTTATTAAACAAGTTTACTGATTTCATAAGAAACGAGGCTATGCCATGTTTCTTACGAAATAGGTCAACAAGTTTAATACAGACCATATTAAATCATCACGAATGTTAGATTCTTTTTAAAGCACACCATCATACATCGATTTGATTTAACGGCAACGTTAAGTTTATGTTTGTTTATTGGTGTTTAACGGCCTATCAACAGCTAAGGTCACTTAAGGCCGGGCCAACGGGTTTGATCTCGCATTTAACCTGCTGCATTGGGGGGAAAATCCCACTATCAGAACGGAATATTTACACTGAAAAATATTCAACCCTGAAATTAGAATAACCCGACCTGGTGCCAGGTCAATACCACACCAAAAATGCTTCTAACAGGAAATATAGATGGGTCTCTGGCTACATGAGTGTGCTATTTGATCTGGAGCTGCACTGGTCACAAATCCCATAAGCCCCATTTTCTCCAGTCACAGCCACATTTTAGCCACAGGTGGAAGACTCGGACCTGTGACACAAAAAAATGGCCATTAAAAAAATATCATTACCCCACCCACTTGGTCTCGTACTGTACTATGTTCTATATAGAACATAGTTGTTCTATATAGAACATAGTACTGTACGAGACCAAGTGGGTGGGGTAATGGAATTTTTTAATGGGCATTTTTTGTGTCACAGGTCCGAGTCTTCCACGTACTGTACGAGACCAAGTGGGTGGGGTAATGGAATTTTTTTAAAGGCCATTTTTTTGTGTCACAGGTCCGAGTCTTCCACCTGTGATTTTAGCATTACTGACACAAACATACCAGGTCTCGGAATCAGTAAACACAACAAATGCGTCTATATCCCTCATCTTCTCCTCCTGGGCGCAAATCATCGGCTGTGCGCAGTTAGTACCGCCCGACGTCATTTGTTCCGTCATCAGTATAATATTGTCTAGCGAGGTATTTTCAGACACAGACACAGGAAAGTCGACTAGCTCCGTACAGAAGGCTTTCACGACAAAATCCTGCTCCGTCCGCACAGTCTGCATCAACATGGACGCCGCTGCCGTTGCACACGTTATTGAGCTGTAGAGTAGAACAAACGTATGAATACGAGACATGCCATGCGATTTTGTACCTTCAGACGTCTGCGTAATTTCATTAAATACGTTTACAAAATTTACAATATTTTACAAAATTTACAAAACTTTCAGAGTACATGAGGAATATACTACTCTGAAGATTTTGTCTACTTTTTACACCATTTACGGAAAATATTGTAAATTTTGTAAACGTATTTTATTAAATTATGCAGATGTCCGAAGGTACAAGTTTGTCTGTCTTCAGTAGCACGTCGTCTAGCGAATCCATCGTAGACACAGGCGAGTCGCTGCCATTGCACACATTACTGACCTGTAGAGTTGTTGGTGGTGTTTAACGGCCTATCAACAGATACAGTCATTTAAGGCCAGGCCAATGGGTTGAACTATCCCGTATTTAACCTGTCCATGATGAGGCAAATTCCCAAAATCCGAACTCGATATTTACAGAAAAATATATATTCAACCCTGAAATCAGAATATCTTGACCTGGTGCCAGGTCCATTCCACAGCAGTCACTTAGCTCCAGGGCTTCTAAAATTTCAGAATGCCAATCGACCCAGACGTAATTGTCGGCCCGAAGGAGCCGGTATGATTAGTGCTACCAATTACCCCCCTCCTCCCCCCTCATGTTTTGTCGGCGCCTTGTCTTCAGAAATTGAAAATCTGTCGGCTATTGGGTGCAGACGAAATTAGGTTACATCTCGCCTCCATAGCTTGGCTAAGTTTTGTGCTTTCTGCAGTTTATCTGAAGCGAAGACATTTCGTGTAAACATAGAAAATATATCTTTTATGGTCAATGTACTATATTTATCGATTTTTGTAATGTAAAAATCGTGTTTGAAACATTTATCAAGTAAATAACGATAATATCAACTAGCCACAACTATAAAGAGGTAAATGGAACAGCCGTTACCTGGCAATTGCCAGCTGATCAGGTTAATGATCAGGCAATGTTTGATTTTGGGAGTCTGAATTGACTGGTAATGTGTGCAGTGCTTTTCTTATTTGTGGCTGTGACTGGAGAAATGGGGCTTATAGGAATTGTGACCAGTATAGTTCTTGGTTGTATACATGTATAACCAAACTAAACAGTGTGATTTTTACATAACACATCATGTTATTTTGTTTTCTTTTGTTTGTCAGTGACATGTTGTGTATTATTTTGGGCATTCGGAGCGTGGATTGAGAAATAGCAGCCGGATTTCATTATTTTCGGACCGAATTTTAAGGATAGTTTTCAAATCTCAATCGGTCCGAGATTTAAAAATTCGGTCCAGAACTGACAAACGGAAAATTTTAGAAGCCCTGCTTAGCTCCAACCTCAAAAGTAATAATATCAGCACTAATCTTATTCCTTTTTAATGGGGCATAACAGGATTTACCTCTCGAGTATCAGGGGGCCGTTTCACTAAACTGTGTACGACTAAAATGTTTGTAAGTGCAAAATTACGATAGTCTGTAAATTTCACATTAACAATGTTTTCTTGTAAACAAGCATTGGATTTACATTTATTGAGTATATGCAGCCTATGCTCAATATATGTAAATTCATCAATTGAAATTTCCAGACGATCCTAAATTAGCACGAACATTTTAGTCGTACAAAGTTTTAATAGTGAAACGGGCCCCAGAAGGCCAAAAATGTACATGAGGGCCAAACCATGTAAGTCGGCATTAAGGATGAACCCCGGTCGTTAAATGACCTGGAAAGTAGAATGAATGTATGAATATATGTTATGTATTTTGCTTAATATTTCCAAATTGCTGTAGACAATCTCCTGGGTAGCATTAATTGCCCTTCAGGTCTATAAATAATTTGTTATATTATATGACTGACACATTTTAACCAATGCAATTGTCCACTATCTGGTCACATGATTGAGGACATATAAGACATTCACCTGAATATCAGTCTCGGACTGGTCTCGTTGCGCGAGACAAGTCCAAGTATGATATTCGAAATGTGATATTCACCTCTAGGTAGGTGAATATCACATTTCGAATAACACTCTTAGATTCTTCTCGCGCAACGAGACGAGTCCGTGACTGTGCGTTGTTGTGCCATATAAGTTCTCATAGCTGTAATATGGGTCATATAATAAAATAGTTATTCTCTTTTGAGTCGGTGTACACGATATTTACGGACCTTTGAAAAGCCATATTAACCTCCAGATAAGTTTTGTATCTAAAGAGTATTATACCCCCATATTTCAAATTCAATGCGTATTATACTTTTACAAATGTATGGTTGATAAAAAATAAAACATGTTCAAGTACATGTACAAATGGGGGTTGGGATGTTAAACCCATTCACTTTCACTTTTCACTTTCATGCTAGGTGTGGAAACGTACATTAACCCTTAGAATGTGGGAACCGAAAATAGTCGTCAGCTGATAATTCATATTTTGTCCTTTCTCTCAGTAAAAACATGGTTTGGCAGCCTTGGAAATGATTCTAAAGTGCTGGCAAACCAAGTTTTTGATGAGAAAAATGGAAAAATATTCAGCAGACGACACAAATTAATTCAGCATTGTAAGGGTTAAGGTTGTTCCATTGTTATGCAGGGGGTGGGAACAGTTCAACATTGTTGTGATTGTATTTGTACAAAAGGCATAGATTGTCATGACTAAAATGACTTTATAATATACAAATAAAATTATTTACTCAAAATATGAGTAGAAATACTGTAAATCCAGTAAATCAACACCTACTGACACAGTCATATTAATGCTTTGCAATCATGAACATACGCTATAATCTGATCTATGTAACAGTGAAACCATCAACCAGATAAACGAGACAAACCATGTGATTGCATATCTAAGAAGTGTGACTTTATTTACAGAAACGTCAAGAGTTGACAAAATTGAAAAAGTTGTCAACCATCGACCTAATTTACGAAAAATATCAGTTTTTGCAAATAGTTTTCAAGAAAAATCTCACACCTTTTTAGGTACAAAATCATACGGCTTGTCTCATATAGGATTGATTATGACATTACCGCATATATCACATTGCTGTATTTTTAGCCAATATTGATTTCGAAAAGCATATTTTCCATAACGCCTATACTTCCTGATTGTTCGATGTAGAGGGGTTCCACTGTATAACCCACAGGTGTTTCAACAGATGGTCAGAATGTTGGTGTCATATGAGTGGATTTTGGGTGGATTTCGTTGGTTTTGGGTAATTTACATAGTTTTGTGCAACTACTAATGCTCATTAATTATACAAGACAGAAATCGTCAATTATCTATACATTCACTTTTAAAACTTTGGGGCCCTTTCTTACTGTCAAAATACCCAAATTCGTACTTACAAGTATATGTGTAACTCGCGGGAAAATTGTATGTTGGTAACAATGCACCCAAACCACCAGAGACATCGAAATAACCCATAAAACACCGAAATATAAACCGTTCTTCAAGAACCTGTGATGTAACCTACGTACTTGCTGCCTAGAGCTGGCATTGACATGGAACCACTAACATCGACCGCGAGGAACAACTTCTTATTGGTCGGTTCCACATAGTTGAACGCCCGATAGAATGCTGATGTCAGGGCCTTCACTATCTGAGTGTTTGGTGTCCACATCAGCTTACCTTTCTCACCCGCACCTAAAACAAACATGTGACTGGTTCCCTGCAGTGATCGCCATGTTCATAGGATAGTGTATTATACTTTTTTAGACATGTAGAAAAAAAATGTAGTCATTCTATAGTCAAAGTAATACTATAATTCCAGCACAAAAATATTTACACAATTCCCTAACATTTGATTGGCTCGTAGCAAGTCTCTGTCCAAAAGTTATATCCCAGTGAACTCCCACGCCAAACTACTTTCCGTAACAGTGAGGCGCAATTAAAATAATTCTTAAGAAAACAGAAAATAAACACATTTTCTTGATGAATTTATTTCAAATGCTGGAATTATAAGGAATGAATGGCCTTTTTGTGGAATTTATCGGGGATATAAACTTGGAAAAGCCGCGTGAATACTGGACGAGGCCTTCCTTATTGGGGATATATACTTGGAAAAGCCGCGGGAATACTGGACGAGGCCTTCCTTATCGGGGATATAAACTTGGAAAAGTTGCGGCCTTCGTACAGTATTCCCGCGACTTTTCCACGTTTATACCCCGATAAATTCCACAAAAAGGCCATTCATTCCTATATTGACTATAGAATGACTACATTTTTTTTCTACCATTACAAAGATAATGGATACCCAAAAACTTTAATGTGGATGGATGGATGGCAAAACGGACGGAATTACGAAAACTATATACCCCTCGACATACAATGTGCTTCGTATGCCAGGGGGTGGGGGGGGGGGGGGGGGGGGGGGGGGTATAATAATTCTTTGACTATAGAGTGAGTGAGTGAATAGGGTTTAACGTCCGCTTTTCTGACATAGAGGTACAAGCCTCAGGGAGTCTACACGCAGACGGGTCAACGGGGTCGAGTCCCGTATCCACCTGTCCGAGGGGGGTAAATCCCAACTTCAGAACTCAATATTTACAATCAAAATATATATTCAGTCCTGAAATTAGAACAACCTGATCTGGTGCCAGGCCCTCGCCACACCAGCATCATTTATCCCATCCCCTAAAAAGTAATAGGATTAGCGCTAATCTTACTTTTATATATGGGGCATAGCCTGACTCAACTCTCACATACAAGAAAGCCAAAAATGTACATGAGGGCCAAATCCGGTATAGTGGGTTCCGGAAAGTATGAACCCAATCATTAAGCCAGTTTAGTCGCCTTTTACGACAAGCAATGGCTACTGCAGCACTATTCTCAGGATCAGTTGATCCCGCCCCGGTGCCTGCACGGGACCTTTGACTATAGAATGAATATATTATTTTTTTTCTACATGTCTAAAACAGTATAATACACTATCCTATCAACATGCCGATCGCCTGTGGTTCCTTGTAGTTTGTAACACTTCCCAGCACAGCAATTATATCATATAGAAATAGTAGACCAGTAGCCTATTTCACCAAAATGGCAAAGTATACTTATCTTGCTAAGTACACATTGAGGGAGAAATTTTCAATGTAAGGATAAATTTATTAATTTTTATTATACTGAATTTATTTCATTATCACAGCCATTTAATGTACATAATAAAATCACTATAATAATTCTACATACATTTAATCATCAAATATATGCAGTCGTTATTTCTATATGAAATAATGCACTTTGGGAAAAAATAAATGATTTTAACCCATCAACACAGTGCGTATGTTCCGTGAAACATTTTTGATATATTGTCAATACGACCTAATCACTGTGTATGAATATGTGTGGTGACTGGTGTTATTTTTTTTGCATTTAAACGCCATTTGTAGGTGTTGACGGGATAAATAGAATAGTAGATTAGTGCCGTGAATGGGAAAAAATATCTGGCACGGCACGGGGTGTGCTCAGCAGAGCCTCGCCCATCCCGTTTCCTGAGCCTTGCCAGATATTTTTTCCCATTCACGGCACTAACCTACTATTCTCTATCTATTTTCCTTATTTCTGAACCAAAGTATATGTTGTGACCACACATTTGAACGGTTCAAATGAGTGGTCACAACATATACTTCTGATGAGAAATAAAGAAATTCTTGAGCCTTGCCGGATATTTTTTCCCATTCACGGCACTAACCTACTATTCTCTATACTCCCTCACAATACACTTTGCTAGATAGGTATTTGACTAGGCTTTGAATCCAATCTCACATTATAATCGTTGCAGTGGATGCAAATGCCCACAAGCTGTAGCCTCTTTCACCAACATTGCAAAGTATACTTATCTAGCAAAGTATACTTTGAGGGAGTAATCATTTATTTTTCCCAAAATGCATTATTTCATATAGAACTAACGACTGCATATATTTGATGATTCAAAGTATGCAGAATTATTATACTGAATTTGTTACATTATCACAGCCAAAATGGCTGTGAAAATGTAATAAATTCAGTATAATAAAAATTAATAAATTTATCCTAAAATTGAAAATTTCTCCCTCAAAGTATACTTTGCTAGAAAAGTCTAATTTGCAATGTTGGTGAAATCGGCTACTGGTACTGTCTGTGCCAAGCTTCATCTTGTACTAGTGTTGCTTAATGTTTTGTTCAGTAGATAATTTTTCACCAACATTTTATGTAATGTGATGATATATTTGCATACATTACTAATACATGATCATAATCTGATGTATAACCTGCATGTCGGGTTATGTACATGTTTAATAGCATTTTACTCGTATTTTTTTCAAGAAATCTTACTTTTGGTGACAATTTTGAATATTTTTGAGATAAAAAATAAACAACAAGTCATATGAAATTTTAATCATTGCAGATGTATGTACCACCCATGAATACATATAAATGGATATAAATGGATATCTTACATGGTATTTTAATCATTGCAGATGTATGTACCACCCATGAATACATATAAATGGATATCTTACATGGTATTTTAATCACTGCAGATGTATGTACCACCCATGAATACATATAAATGGATATAAATGGATATCTTACATGGTATTTTAATCATTGCAGATGTATGTACCACCCATGAATACATATGGGCCGCGCTCTGTGAAAACCGGCCTTAATGACAAAATTTTCGATGTTCACTTTTTTACATTTTCTAATGCATGCACCTTTTAAAAACAATATGCAGAAAAGAAAATCAAAATATCTGTTATAGTTTTTATTTTAAGTCCATTTATCTAGCATGATAGCAAGTGCCGCGTCGTGAAAATGTGACGACGTTGTCAAATTACGTCGCGTAAAAACGTAACGTAACTCCACACATTCTCAGAGGACCAGGGAAGACACGGGCTAGTGAAGAAGTATATTTACCAGAACAGTCATCACTCCATTACTAACCTAGGCAGCGACAACACCGTCTAAGTTAAAACAGCGACACTATCACAAATAATCGCATAATAAAAGTTATAATAGCAATATAGTAGATTAAACTATATTGCATTTATGTATATTTTTAAATAATATATTTTTGTTTCAGAGTATATTAACGACGGAATTATGTGTTTATACTGTGGACAATTGTTAGGATATATCTTGAGAAAAATCAGTTCTTGTGATATATATGCATCCTATGTTGGCATCACAGGAGCTGGGCATGTTGTGTCCTGGTGTAATGGTCGGACGAATGGCCGCACTATCCGGTATAAATAGTTCTGCCTTCCTGTGGTCAAACCGCCTGCTGGCAGTACGCTTGGTCTGGAATCGTCTTCAAAGGCATAGTCCTTCTGTTTGAGTATGTTCACTCTGGTCTCCTCAGCGCCAGAACTCGCCTTCAGGACCACAACACCCGGCGTGTCTGCCGACACCCGGAAGTACTGGTATTGCCTGAAATGAACAACACATGTTTGATCATCGGGAGTAACATGATTGTGTCCGCCATTTGTAGATCAAAGAACCCACCGTTTATGTATTTATGAATCCGTTTTCATGGATGAAGACCCACAATGAATGGCAAGTGGTAACTTTTGCAGTGTTCCTTGTGTACGACAAGTACGATTGTCGCCGCTTGTGATTGTGTACACCCTATTGACAAATATGCACATACCCATACTCAACTATACAAAATGTTAAAAACTTAAACAAGTCTACAAAGATCTAGCCATAGTTGTAAAACACACCTTATGCCCGGTATTGAACGGAACACTGGCATAAGGAACGCCTTCCAATCCCGCCACTGCCACGCCGGGTCCCGGACTGCCACGTTTGTTGTCGATGACCGGTTGACCACTTCGTCCAGTTGGTCGAGGCAGTCACAGTCCGTCCGTCGGTACAGCTTCTTTAATGAGGCGAAGCCACCATCGACCAAGCAACGTGAATGACCCGGAACTTGCATCAAATACTCTATCTGTTTGTGCTTCCCAGTCATATCTCGCCACATGAAGTATCCAATGACATATTGGTTTTTGTTCTGTCCTGAAACAAATTGCATTCGTGTGTGTAATTGTATTTTAGCGCTTATATAATATAAGTATGTACTTACACGAAAATAATTGCATTTGCAGGGCCCTGGACATAATGTGTTTAAATAAATCGGTTTTCAATAATATCAAAAGAGTATGATCATAAAACAATACGGGACATAATTATGTAACGTAGTGCCCCGAACAATAATGGCACACATACGCTTTTTGATATGGGACTACAGATACCACAGCACAATTAAGTTGCGTTTAACATTGTGAGTCTCACATACGATAAGTCATTTAAAGGGACATATCAGGTTTGTTTTTTAAAACATAACATGTACTATAAAAAATAAAAACGTGTATTCATCATGACACTGTGTAAAGTAGTTTCATTTGAAGATATATGACGATACTATGAAGCTACAAGCAGTACTGTAATGAAAATGAATTAGTTGACATCACAGGTCTGTGATAATCGTCTCCAACATCTGAACATTTTGAAATGTTTGCATGATTACTGTTTAGAAGTTGGCGATTATTGACTAGCAAACTGAACTGACCTGGGCAATTGTCTGCATGGATACTGCAAGTCTCCTCACCACTACCGTAGTTGTCCATCGCCCAGTCAACCATGGAAATGACAGCGTTAGGGCCGTGGGTCGCACTTCCGTCTGGTCCAATTGTTTGGTTTTCGTCAATTAGGAAGTTTAATTGTGTAGGTATGCCGTCAATCCGGAACCCGAACAACTGGATCTTTCGTAGACTCACAAAGTACAGTGGGCCCACTGTCGGGAGTGATGGGGAATAGAAACATTTTGGCTGAAGTCAAATGTGTAGTGAACATACCTGTCCTCAAAGTTGTCGTCGTGAGATAATCTCGCTTGTTTTATACAGCGGTTGTATGTGTCTCTCTCATTTTGCGCACAGATAATGTGGTCCTTCATTGTTTGCGTTGCAGTAAGCTTTTCTTCTTCCGTTACAGAATCCATGATTGTTTTCCTAATCTTTTCACAAACAGCACACACATCGTCTCTCGGTGTAGCGATCTTGATATGTGGCAGGCACTCTCTCCAGATGTTGTTGAATGTTGATGTTTTAACAGCACGACGGTCATCTAATTCCGCACAGCTCGAAACGTATTTTTCGTGAAGCTCTTTTTTTGTTGTTTGACTGGTTAGATATATCGGAGGCGTGTGTCTCCCTCCCTCGTGGCGCGGCGGGCTGTGGTAATCCACATTCTTCGGCATAGTTCGTTATAAACTGTACAACATTTTTTACATCATTAAATGCAAGCGAATGTGCGGGCCTTCTTCCAGCGTTTGCATGTGTTCTTGAAACAGCACCGTGTTCGTTGGCGTGTGCTACAACATTCCTCAAAAGTATGTTTTCCAATGTCGAACGCCAACATGAACACTTTCTTGCATACTTTTCTTCCAAGCAATTTGTACTCGCTCCTAAGTCGTTGTCGCTTTTTCCCTCTCTTTGTTTTTTCATTATTTTGTACATTACTATTGACTATTAACGTTGCCATGACGTACATCTCCTCTGTTTTGTCCATTT